>JARQOC010000005.1:310235793-310334100 GCA_033576535.1 Allobates femoralis | reverse complement strand
GGAGAGGAGACACAGGGAGAATCTGAAGACGATATTCCGGGATCATCAGGACAACCCAATGGGTATGCACATCAGATAGTGACTCGCCTTCAGTCTCTAAACCCACAAAGACCAAGGGGAAAGGTAACTTGTGATAACAGTCTCCAAGTTATTAATCTCTCGGAGCACGTTTTGACACCAATGCAGGTGGATGTACTGTCTAAAGGCCTTACTTTTGTACCAACTAATTCTTTCAATTTTTTCATAGCAATGAAGAACATACATCTATTTGCACGCAAATTATTGTTGAAGAAATTACATATGAGGAAGACTCCAGAGACTGGTGACTGTTTAGAACAAGAAACCCTTGGTGCTTTTGAGGATTTGGAGAATGAACTACCACCTAGTGAACCAGGTAGGTTTCCCCAAAATGTGATGCCTAGATCAACTAGGTTTCCCCCTTTGTCCGCCTGCCCGGCCATTGAGATTTTTACTAGATTGGTGGTGGAGGATTTCATAAAAATCAGTACGAGAAGGTCATTTGACAACCTCACCCATGAACAAAGAAAGGCTATTGCCGAATTAAAATCTTTGGAAAACGTGGTAATAAAGGCGGCGGACAAGGGGGGCAACATAGTTATTTGACCATGCCAATTATATGAGAGAGAGGCCCTCAGGCAACTGAGGGACATCAATGTCTATCAGAGGCTTGATCGGAATCCTGTTAATTCATTCTTTCTAGAGTTAGAGAACACCTTGATGAATGCAATGGAGGAGGGGATCATCACGAAAAAAGTAATGGAAGGCCTGTTGGTTAAAGCCCCTAAAATACCTACCTTCTACTTGCTCCCTAAGATCCACAAAAATCCCGTCGAGCCACCAGGGCGTCCGATAGTGTCTGGGATTGACGGTCTGAGTGACCTGATATGCCGATTTATAGCTTTCTATTTGAAACCTATGGTGTAGACCTTGCCATCGTACATACGAGACACTACAGACGCCCTTAGTAGGATAGACGGGATCTTTGTGGATAATGATATGCTTATAGTCACTGCCGACGTGGAGTCCCTCTACACCTGCATTGATCACAGTGCAGGTGTGGAGGCGGTCCACTTCTTCCTCGAGGAGTCCAATCGGGATGCACGTTTTTGTGAGCTGATTCTTGAGATGCTCTGCTTTGTCCTGTCACACAACTTTTTTACGTTTAAAGATCATTTCTATCTTCAGAGGTGCAGCACTGCCATGGGCGCGGCCTGTGCACCTTCGTACACAAATCTGTTCCTAAGTCACTGGGAGCGGAGGATTTTTGCGTGCGGGGGTGCACAGGCGGCATCCCATGTGCAGTGCTGGATGCGCTATATTGACGACATTCTGATGGTGTGGCAGGGCACTGCAGAGCAGCTTAGATCATTCATGGATGATTTGAATCGGAACAATTTAAATATCAGACTCACTTACAAATGGAGTGATAGTATAATTGATTTTTTGGACATCAAAATTATGGTTGACGGACAGGGATTTTTACAAACTGACGTATATCGAAAAGAAACGTCAGTGAACGCTTTGCTGCATGCATCATCAGCCCATACTCCGTCAACCATAAAGGCAATCCCGATTGGACAATTCTTGAGGATGAGGCGGATCTGCTCCACGGAGGCTGACTTTCAGAAACAGGGTAGGGACTTGAGTAGTAGGTTCAAACAACGAGGTTATAGCCGTAGAATTATAAAGAG
The DNA here is from genome assembly GCA_033576535.1 of Allobates femoralis. Classification (NCBI taxonomy): domain Eukaryota; kingdom Metazoa; phylum Chordata; class Amphibia; order Anura; family Aromobatidae; genus Allobates; species Allobates femoralis. Next base: position 310,332,388 of record JARQOC010000005.1, on the reverse strand, counting down.
GGGCTACGACAGGGCAAGACAGACTAGATCCAAGGAAAGAAAAAAGAAAGAAAAGGATAAAAACAAAGATAGTGTCAAGGAGATATGTAGACTACAAGGTTGTCATAGAGAGGTTATAGAAGAATGGTATATACCTCATATGATTGGTGATGGTTGCTTATTCAAAACCATCTTTTTTCTTTCCTTGGATCTTTTCTCCTCAGTCACATATCACTTGACCAACACTTTTTCACATCACCTTATCCCTGTCACATTTTACCCCCTCTAACTATCCTGCGCAGCTACCGTCACAAGCACTCACAGACCAAAATATCACTCGGCTTGTTAACACATGAATGTATAATACAAAAAACCATGTATGAATTTTTGTTTTATTGAATTGTATTTACACAGAATCACTTGATGAAGGCTCATGTAGAGCCGAAACGTTTGATTTTCTCATGAACAACACAAAAAAATAAAAAATCTAGAAAGAAACAACTTGCTCTTTTTTCTTTTTGAGTGTGCCAGGGATTTTTCTCATTTGATTATCCCCTTTTTTCCCTTGAGCACCTTTTTTTCAAGCAGTAGAGCCAGCCTCTATCCTTATTGCTCACTGAGAATCCTTTGATGACATCAAGAAGGTCGCAAAATCTAAAGGACATTTTGGTGCATAGTCATTATGCACCAAAAGTACCTAGGATTTTCGGTGTGGGCCCTCCACGGAAAGGATTTTTCCCATGTGGAGATTGCAGCGTATATCCGAATTTGGTCAGGAGCCCGGACTTCACCTCTAGTGACGGTTCAAGGACTTATAAGATCAACCATTACATCTCATGTGGCAGTACGCATGTTGTGTACTATGCCACATGTGGATGTAATAAAATATACATTGGTCTGACGACTAGGGAGTTCGTGACATTTTAGCCGCGAAAAGAGCTAAAACAGAAGATGTCGCGGCCCTTAAAACTTTACCCCGGCATTTCTACCACCATCATAGATGCTGTGTAAAGACCTTACAAATAAAAGGGATAGATTTGATACATGGGGGAGTTAGGGGAGGTGACCTCCAGAAAATGCTTTCCCAATGGGAATTAAAATGGATCATAACCTTAGACACAGTTTCCCCTAAGGGATTGAATGAGGCTGCCAGCTTTGTTCCATTTCTCTAATGAAACTTGAGGTTCCTAAATCTTGCAATTATGTGGTCAGATGGGAACTTTGTCATCACTGTTATTCTTTGCCCAGTATGATAAGGATATATGTAAATTGAATTCTTTGTCTTTCCCCCCTTTTTTTCTTTCTTCTACCCTCCTTATCAAAATGATTAGGGATGTTTTATCTGTTGGTTTTGATTTTAATTGGTTTTATTTATGTTAACATCGATTATCTCACCACAATGTAGCTGTAAATGCTGCTGCATCTGTAAACTGAACGCCCATCTACCATAGAACATGATGACATCGCCATTGGATTTAAGAACAGATGTGCTTTGTATTATATGTGATTACCGTATATACTCGTGTATAAGCCGACCCGTGTATAAGCCGACCCCCCTACTTTTGCCCCCAAAACCTGGGAAAATCTATTGACTCGCGTATAAGCCGAGGGTGGACCCCAGCACAGGTATACAGCCCCCAGCAGTGGTATACAGGCCCCAGCAGTATGATATACAGCAGCCCCCAGTGGTATATACAGCAGCCTCAGTGGTATTGCAGCCCCTATATACAGCAGCCCCAGTGGTATTGCAGCCCCAGTGGTGTATACAGCAGCCCCTATATACATCAGCCCCAGTGGTATTGCAGCCCCAGTGGCATTGCAGCCCCTATATACAGCAGCCCCAGTGGTATTGCAGCCCCTATATACAGCAGCCCCAGTGGTATTGCAGCCCCAGTGGTGTATACAGCAGCCCCTATATACAGCAGCCCCAGTGGTATTGCAGCCCCAGTGGTATTGCAGCCCCTGTATAAAGCAGCCCCAGTGGTATTGCAGCCCCAGTGGTGTATACAGCAGCCCCTATATACAGCAGCCCCAGTGGTATTGCAGCCCCAGTGGTATTGCAGCCCCTATATACAGCAGCCCCAGTGGTATTGCAGCCTCAGTGGTGTATACAGCAGCCCCTATATACAGCAGCCCCAGTGGTATTGCAGCCCCAGTGGTATTGCAGCCCCTGTATACAGCAGCCCTAGTGGTATTGCAGCCCCAGTGGTGTATACAGCAGCCCTATATACAGCAGCCCCAGTGGTATTGCAGCCCCAGTGGTGTATACAGCAGCCCCTATATACAGCAGCCCCAGTGGTATTGCAGCCCCAGTGGTATTGCAGCCCCTATATACAGCAGCCCCAGTGGTATTGCAGCCCCTATATACAGCAGCCCCAGTGGTATTGCAGCCCCAGTGGTAGTATACAGCCCCAGTGTAGTATCCAGCAGCCCCAGTAGTAATAAACAGCCCCCCTCCTTATCACGTCCCCCCAGGCTGCGGCAGCTATGAAAATAACAAACAGTGTATACATCACCTTCCGGCGCAGCTCTCCGCTCCTCCGGTTCTCTGCCCTCCGCTCGCCGGCTTCTTCTTCCTTGATGTGCCGGTGTCATGTGACAGCGCAGGAAATGACGTCATCTCCTGCGCCCGGTCACATGACACCGGCACATCAAGGAAGAAGAAGCCGGCGAGCGGAGGGCAGAGAACCGGAGGAGCGGAGAGCTGCGCCGGAAGGTAATGTATACACTGTTTGTTATTTTCACAGCTGCCGCAGCCGGGGGGGACATGATAAGGAGGGGGGGCTGTTTATTACTACTGGGGGACGCATACTAAGGAGAGGGGGCTGTGTAGTGCAATATGCACGGCATCCCCCCGCCGCTGATGGACGGGGGGATGCCGTGCATATTCATTGCACTAATGATGCGGCCCCACGTGACCGCCTGCGGTCACCGCGGCCCCCTCCTGCCTCCTCCAGCCCCCGGTCACAGCCCCCCCCCCACAGCATACCGTATGACCCGTGTATAAGCCGAGGGGGGGACTTTTCAGCCCAATTTTTGGGCTGAAAAACTCGGCTTATACACGAGTATATACGGTATGTGGCCATTCTGACTATCTAGGTATATTGGGAGCCAGCAGACCCTGTGCGCATGCGCGGTTTGCGGCCGCTTCTGGGTTGCCATGGAGACGCACTGAGACACGCTTCCTGATTACATAGCGTCTTGGCGACGGCCGGATGTCTGTGTTTGAGGTTGGGTGTCGCGCCGGAAGTGACATCACCAGCGGAGGCCGGCATCTGCGCATGCGCCGCAAATAGGGATCTGATTGGTCACACTGCAGCATGTGACCACTGTGTCTTTGAGATAAAAACTCCCCTATTACCCTTTACTATTACTCCTCATGATGAAGCATATGCGTGTCCAAAGCAAAGCGAAACGTACGTAAGGAGTCTGATATGGAGGTTTCTATCTTTTATCCTGCACTAGCACCTTATCCATTTGACTTGTTGTGCACTTTTGTATGAAGTTATCTTACTATATGCGCATTATGGGACGCTGCAATAGGCTTCTGTGAGCTGCCAGACTTTATTCTGATTACTATGGCTGTCTCACTAGAGATCTAAAGATTTAACTATTAGTGAACCAATTCTGCTTTGTCCTATGTATGTGCAATTGTGTTAAATACTGTGCCCTCATGTCATCTGTGTATGGACTATGTACTATGTGACTTTTATGATGCACCTTATTTCCTGCATATTTATGTTTATTTGTGTCTCTAATAAAAAGATGTATTTGATTGTTTAAGCAATTGTTTGACTCCACATGTATTTCTCCTTTTGATGAATTACTAACCAAGTGTTGAGTTGCTCAGCTAATCAGGCAATCACCTGGTAGCTGTTTACTAAGTAAAACCATGTGGAATATGTATATTTAATATGATGCAGAGTGTCTGAAAGCTACCCAACTGCTCTGCTGCCTGAGCAATGGGCTGCACAGTACAATGCTTCTGCACCACTGGATGAATAGCGCCCCATGGGGCCCAACTGCACCCTGAATGGATAAAAAAGTGCAAAAAAGTTTTTTATATAATGAACAAAAAACTTTTATAGATGAGATTTTGGTTCATGTATTGGCCAAGACACATAAGCTCATGATCCTCATCACGGATTCCCATGCTCATGAGTCTTAACAAAATTGTACAAAAACTACTAGATATAAGCAGCATCAGAAAAAAACTTACCATCAGTGCCAAAAACAAAAACCAAATGCACTTGCAGGATGCAATCAGACCCCACTATGTGAAGCAAGCCCAGGTGCATACTGATAAAGCATCTCAACCTACAACAAGGTGTGGGAGGGATATGGGATATTGGTTCATGTATTGGCCAAGACACTTACAGTTAGGGCCAGAAATATTTGGACAGTGACACAAGTTTTGTTATTTTAGCTGTTTACAAAAACATGTTCAGAAATACAATTATATTTATAATATGGGCTGAAAGTGCACACTCCCAGCTGCAATATGAGAGTTTCCACATCCAAATCGGAGAAAGGGTTTAGGAATCATAGCTCTGTAATGCATAGCCTCCTCTTTTTCAAGGGACCATAAGTAATTGGACAATGGACTCTAAGGGCTGCAATTAACTCTGAAGGCGTCTCCCTCGTTAACCTGTAATCAATGAAGTAGTTAAAAGGTCAGGGGTGGATTCCAGGTGTGTGGTTTCGCATTTGGAAGCTGTTGCTGTGACCAGACAACATGCGGTCAAAGGAACTCTCAATTGAGGTGAAGCAGAACATCCTGAGGCTGAAAAAAAGAAAAAATCCATCAGAGAGATAGCAGACACGCTTGGAGTAGCAAAATCAACAGTTGGGTACATTCTGAGAAAAAAGGAATTGACTGGTGAGCTTGGGAACTCTAAAATCTAATCGCCGCATACTTTATTTGGTGAAGAAGAACCCGTTCACAACATCAAATGAAGTCCAGAACACTCTCAGTGAAGTAGGTGTATCTGTCTCTAAGTCAACAGTAAAGAGAAGACTCCATGACAGTAAATACAAAGGGTTCACATCTAGATGCAAACCATTCATCAATTCCAAAAATAGACAGGCCAGAGTTAAATTTGCTGAAAAACACCTCAAGAAGCCAGCTCAGTTCTGGAAAAGTATTCTATGGACAGATGAGACAAAGATCAACCTGTACCAGAATGATGGGAAGAAAAAGTTTGGAGAAGAAAGAGAACGGCACATGATCCAAGGCACACCACATCCTCTGTAAAACATGGTGGAGGCAACGTGATGGCATGGGCATGCATGGTTTTCAATGGCACTGGGTCACTTGTGTTTATTGATGACATAACAGCAGACAAGAGTAGCCGGATGAATTCTGAAGTGTACCGGGATATACTTTCAGCCCAGATTCAGCCAAATGCTGCAAAGTTGATTGGACGGCGCTTCATAGTACAGATGGACAATGACCCCAAGCATACAGCCAAAGCTACCCAGGAGTTCATGAGTGCAAAAAAGTGGAACATTCTGCAATGGCCAAGTCAATCACCAGATCTTAACCCAATTGAGCATGCATTTCACTTGCTGAAATCCAGACTTAAGACGGAAAGACCCACAAACAAGCAAGACCTGAAGGCTGCGGCTGTAAAGGCCTGGCAAAGCATTAAGAAGGAGGAAACCCAGCGTTTGGTGATGTCCATGGGTTCCAGACTTAAGGCAGTGATTGCTTCCAAAGGATTCGCAACAAAATATTGAAAATAAAAATATTTTGTTTGGGTTATGTTTATTTGTCCAATTACTTTTGACCTCCTAAAATGTGGAGTGTTTGTAAAGAAATGTGTACAATTCCTACATTTTCTATCAGATATTTTTGTTCAACCCTTCAAATTGAACGTTACACTCTGCACTTGAATTCTGTTGTAGAGGTTTCATTTCAAATCCAATGTGGTGGCATGCAGAGCCCAACTCGCGAAAATTGTGTCACTGTCCAAATATTTCTGGCCCTAACTGTAAGCTCATGATCCTCGTCACGGATTCCCATGCTCATGCTGATGCTGCTTATTTCTAGTAGTTTTTGTATCATATTATACTCTACAATCGGTTCCTTTGATGAGCTGTTTTTCTAATGGGACCGCCCTACATCCAGTGTTCATGATTTTGTTGATGAGCTAAATAGGAACTCCTGGGCCTCATATTTACAATGTCTAGTTCTGACAAAGCTATACAATACCACGATCTCCTGCTGAAATTTGACAATCTCGGGAAAGTGTCCACGTTCACATATTTCAAACCTGTTGATATTAACAGCTATTTGAGATTTGACAGTGGACACCTCCCCAGATGGATTAAAAACATCCCTTACGGTCAATATTGGAGAATCCGTAAAAACTGTACTCAGGACTCAGATTTTTTAATTGAATCAGATGTCCTCAAGAGAAGATTTCACCAAAAAGAGTATCCGAAGGAATTACTAATGGACGCCTTTAAGAGAACTCATATACATTCACAAGACTCGTGTATATCCAAAATACAATCATCAAGAAATACTAGATTAGCCTTAGGTAAAAGAGACTGGTGTTTGGTGACTATCTTCATTCAATCTAGGAAGAGCATTAGTACTTTAATTGTTATTGTGTGTATTGATGGGGGACCCTATCCTACCTACTCAATTGCCCAACAAACCCACTGTGGTCTACAGAAAAAATAGGAATCTACGTGGCATGATAGCACCAAGTAACACTGCCCTTACAGTGGAAGACAGGATTTGCACAAACTGAGAAGGGTTGTCTTCCATGTAAGACCTCGGGATGCATCTGCTGTCCAGCAATAGGTGAAGGGGCTACTTCCTTTCATTCTCAGACCACAGGAGAGACTTTTGCCATAAACTGGAAAGTAGATTGCCATTCCAGCTATGTGGTGTATCTTCTACAATTCACGTGTGGCCTGAAGCACGTAGGCCGGACTGTGCAACAAATGCATGCCTGTTTGAATAAACATCGGTCTAATATTCGGAAGGGGTTTCTACTTCATAGTGTCCCAAAACACTTCCACATAACACATCAAGAAGATCCAAAATCCTTGACACTTGTAATCATTGATCAGATACCAGAAAGTACAACAAACAGATTCAGCGGCTTGATCAACAAAGAAAGCTACTGGATCTTTAAACTGGGCACTCTGAGCCCGGAGGGATTGAATGTAACCATCGATAACGTGACAAAATGATTATAATCCATGATGTGGATACCAAAATATAGAAATATAGGTACAGGTAATCAGCATCTATAATCAATGCTTCATTTGATTTTTCATGTTTCCCAGATATCCTGATTTTTACCATGAGTTTTATTTCTCTTTATTGTTGATTGTTTAACAAGTTTTTTAAATAATAATTTACCTTTACTTTTAATAACTCAATTTTTCCTTGTACACTGTGTGCACAATTATTAGGCAAATTAATATTTTGATCACATGATTCTTTTTATTCATGTTGTCCTACTCCAAGCTATATAAGCTTGAGAACCAACTACCAATTAGGTAAATCAGGTGATGTGCATCTCTGTAATGAGGAGGGGGTGTGGTGTAATGACATCAACACCCTATGTAAGGTGTGCTTAATTATTAGGCAAATGCATTTCCTTAGGCAAAATCAGTCAGAAAAGAGATTTGACGGGCTCTTAAAAGTCCAAAATTGTGAGATGTCCTGCAGAGAGATGCAGCAGTCTTGAAATTGCCAAACTTTTGAAGCGTGATCATTGAACAATCAAGCGTTACATGGCAAATAGCCAACATGGTCGCTAGAAGCGTGTTGGGCAAAAAAGGCGCAAAATAACTTCCCATGAAATTGAGGAAAATCAAGCGTGAAGCTGCCAAGATGCCATTTGCCACCAGTTTTGCAATATTTCAGATCTGCAATGTTACTGGAGTATCAAAAAGCACAATGTGTGCTATACTCAGGGACATGGCCAAGGTAAGTAAGGCTGAAAAACGACCACCTTCGAACAAGAAACATAAGATAAAATGTCAAGACTGGGCCAAGAAATATCTTAAGACTGATTTTTCAAAGGTTTTATGGACTGATGAAATAAGAGTGACTCTTAATGGGCCAGATGCATGGGCCAGAGGCTGGATCAGTAAAGGGCAGAGAGCTCCACTCCGACTCAGACGCCAGCAAGGTGGAGGTGGGGTACTGGTATGGGCTGGTATCATCAACGATGAACTTGTGGGACCTTTTCGGGTTGAGGATGGAGTAAAGCTCAACTCCCGCACCTACTGCCAGTTTCTGGAAGACAACTTCTTCAAGCAGTGGTACAAGAAGAAGTCGGTATCGTTCAAGAAAAACATGATTTTCATGCAGGACAATGCTCCATCACATGCATCCAACTACTCCACAGTGTGGCTGGCCAGTAAAGGTCTAAAAGAAGAAAAAATAATGACATGGCTCCCTTGTTCACCTGATCTGAACCCCATGGAGAACCTGTGGTCTTTCTTAAAATGTGAGATCTACAGGGAGGGAAAACAGTATACCTCTCGGAATAGTGTCTGGGAGGCTGTGGTGGCTGCTGCTCGCAATGTTGATCGTAAACAGATCAAGCAACTGACAGAATCTATGGATGGAAGGCTGTTAAGTGTCATCATAAAGAAAGGTGGCTATATTAGTCACTCATTTTTTTTGTGTTTTGTTTTTGCATATCAGAAATGTTTTTTCTAATTTTTGAGCAGTCATATTAGTTTACCTGGTGAAAATAAACAAGTGAGATGGGAATATATTTGGTTTTTATTAAGTTGCCTAATATTTCTGCACACTAAAGGTACCTTTACACGCCGCTACAACAGGGTGGAAACAAGCAGGTGCTTCACGTGCACGAGCACACACCAACGGTTACAAATGGTACCCGATACCGCCTTTACACGCTGCTACAAGGTGCTCTACAGAAGGTTTAATCTACCTCTGGATGCACCGCCGGGTGCCTCAAGTTACCTTCTGTAGAGCACCTTACCTCATTTACACGCCGTAACAGAAGGTAATATGGAAGGACCTGGTGCAGCAGGGACAACACATAGGCGTGCCAGAATTGAGGATTACAAGACGTTCGTACGCTGATAGGACAAAGCAATAGCATCATGATTGGCCAGCCAGCGCAGGAGGCAGACTAATACATGACGCTCGAGCAATTGTGTAGTGTGACTGGTCAGCTCCTTAAATATGCCTCCCTATGCAGCGATAACCAATCGCAACGCAGGAGCTTCACCAATGATCACTGAAGGGGGGTGGTTTCCCGGAGGCTGTGCCACGCCCCGGGGAGTTATCTAGGTGGCGAAAAAACCTTACCCAACCGTATTTAGACGCCGCTACCATCGGGTTGAAATCAACCTGTTTTAGAGCACTGCTCTGAAAAAGGTGCCGCAAGTGACGGGGGGTAACAACCTACTTTACACGCCGCTACCTCAGGTTGATTTGACGGTGCAAGATACATTTGTCTCATAAACCCGGTTGTTTCCACCCTGTTGTAGCGGCGTGTAAAGGTACCTTAAGGGTACCTTTACACGCCGCAACTACGGTGAAGCAACTGAGAGGCAATACAGAATTCCATCACCGTTGCCCTGAAATTGCTACGAAATTGCGGCGTGTAATTGTCGAACGCGATGGTGATTTTTAAAGTTGCTCCCGGTTGCGGTTTCAGAGCATTGTTCAAAACCAGAAGTAATCCTGAAGGTGAATTGCCCTGGTTTTGGCGTGTGAACGGGCGATCGGGATGGAATCTGCATCGCCTAGTGATTTCCAAGAGGCGTGCCACAGCATGCTGGATACCGTGCCCAATCAGCAATGATTGGTGGGGGCTACTGTGTGTCCATTGGCTGTCCCTTCACAGGGCGCCATATTTGAAGAGCTGTCCATTCACACTACACAATTGCAATAGCGTCATGTATTAGCCAGCCTTCCTGCGCAGGCTGGCCAATCATGACGCTCTTGCGTTGTCTAATCAGTGTGTTTGAGGCGCGGAATGCACAAGTATGTCACGCCTCTTTTCTTGCGGCACTGAACATGTATGCCCACATTCCTTTGGGGATTGCGGCGTGTGAAGCGGCGTCGGGAGGCAAGCAGATGTTTCCTGCAGGTTCTGTGGTAACTTCCGGGGAGCCACGTTCCCTTAGGTTGAGGGCGCAATTGCAGCGTGTACATGCGCATCGGCGGTCGGAGTCAACTGTCAAAAACGTGCACGCGCACCTTCGGTTGCCTCCGATTGCCAGTGATAGTTGCGGCGTGTAAAGGTACCCTAATAGTTACCTGAACAAACAGCTATCCTCCTAACATAGCTAAATCTAAAAAAAACATCCAACTTCGAAAAATATTAAGCTTTGATATTTATGAGTCTTTTGGGTTGATTGGGTTGACATAGTTGTTCACAAGCAACGTTTTGGTCTGCTTTTGCAAAGATGCATACGTTTTGCGTTTTTGAAAATGCACATGAGTTTTTGTTGCGTTTTTATTAAAATCAATGGGGGCAAAAACACATGCGTTTTGATATGTTTTTAGTGGTAAAAATGCATAGAAATGCAAATGAAGCAAAACGCAGCCCTGCATTAGATGTGAAAGGGGCCTTAAACTTGAGAAATGAATAACTTGATGAATATGTTCACCTTTGAATATCATATTTTAGTTTTTGCATAGTTATAATTTCCATTAAAGTATTTCATAACTTAGAAAAGTAGGGCAATTTTACTAGAACTGACTTAGTTTTTATCTCATTTAAACTTTCTCAGTTTTTGTCTTACTTCACATCAATTAGTTGCATTACTTTGAGCCACAAATTTACACCAAAATGTGGTAAAAAATATCTTAACTCAAGATTTTTCCCACGAAACCACATACATTTTTTGAGCTATGCGCAAAAAGTATTAGTAACATAATATGGTTCAAGGTAAGGACGGCTTCACACCACGGATTTGGTGTATCAGGTTTTGTCCGGTGATTTGCTGGAAGCACCGGACAGAACCTGACAGCCCCGAATAGAAGAAAACTGGAGGGCAAATATGCTCTCCGGTCCTGTTTTCTAACGGAATTGGCAGATCACAGGCTTCAGGAGCTGTCTCTGCTGAAATGTCAGGATTGCGGCTTGTGGGAGCTAGCCGCTGTCCTGAAATGTCAGCATGGAGCTCTCTATGGTACTGAAGTTCAGCGCCGGCCGGCGCTGAGCCTCAACACCCAGCGACCGGGAGCCAGATCCGATTTTATGTCGGATCCGGCTCGATCCGACACCATAGACTCCCATGTCAGGGGGAGCCGGATCGCACCGGATCCCGGAGGATCCGATTTGTGCAGACTTTTTCGCTGGACACAAAAACGCTGTGAGCTGCGTTTTTGTGTCCGGAGAAAAATCTAAATTCTCCCGGATCCTCCCAGACACATGGGAACTGGATGGCAAAAAGCTGCCATCTGGCCCCAAAGGAATACTATGGCACCAAAATCTGAGTTGGGGCTGTCCGGTTCACTCAGCCCTGGATCAGCAAAACTGTGGTTTGAAGCCGTCCTGAGGCTATGTATGTACTTTGAGTCCTTGGTTGCAGAAATTTCTGCACCAAATCTGCATCTCCTGGCAGAAAAAAAGTGTGTTTTGATGTATTTTTGCATACATTTTTCTATGCGTTTTTAATGCATGATGGGGTGGAAAAATGTTACAAAAATGATGCAAGAATTGATATGTTGTATATTTACTTCTGCTCCAAATCTGCAAAGGAAAAAAGCAACATATGCACAAAACAAAATGTCAGGCTTCTCATGGACTTTGCCAGCATAAGGATTTGCATGTGTTTTGTGACAAAACTACAGACACAAATGTGTAAAAATACACTGTGTATGGGGCTTTAATATGGGTTAAGATCATATATTCATGCACCAGTATGAAGATTTATCATCAAGACTGGTGTTATGGAATCTCTGTTCCCTGCAAGGTATGTTTTTAAATGCAAAAAGCATTTAGCTTAGTAAAACTCTTCAATACGGCCTTGTTCACACATACCAATCCGTTTTTTTAGCCCTTAGAAAAACGGATCCGTTTTTCTAAGGGTGCCAATAGTGTCCCCTGAGGTCCTGAATGTTTTTGCCAAGTTTTTGGACCTAGGCTAGGTTCACACTTGCGTTTTTTTTTTTTTTTTTAAGAAAACCTGATCCGGTTTTGAGCTTTTAAAAAGCTCAAAACCGGATCAGAAAATGCTCCTCATAGGAGCCTATTATAAAAATTGCTTCACAAGCAATCCGGTTACTGCCTCTGGCTCTGCAGCCTGCATGAAAAATCATGCAGGCTGCAGTTTTCGGAGCGGTTCTCTGACCCGCAATGCGGTAACCGGATTGCTCAGGATGTGTAATCCTGTGCAATGTGGTTACCGCATATACTTTGCTTAAGCAAAGTGTTCTCAATGTTTTAAAACGTGTAATTTTATTAATGAATGTGTCTATGCTGTCTCTGGGGGGGTGCCCACCCACCCCTAGACACCTACCACCCACTCAGGTGGGCATATAATGATGTTATATATTATGTACAGTAGCCGGCTCCTGGCGGCTGCTGTACTTTATTATGAATGAAGGCGCTGGCTCCTCTGAGAGCAGCGCGCATACTATACCAAGGTCATGTAGGCATTTATAGTAGATCTATGGGGAGTGCTGCCCATAGATCTACTGTAAATGCGTACAGGACCTCGGACAGCTCACATACTATACATACATTACGTATAGTATGTGTGCAGCTGTCAGAGGAGTACGCGGATTCATTCACAAAATTGTACAGAGCAGACAGAAGTTGGCTTACTGTACAGGGGTTTTCAATCCTTCACATGCCCACCTGAGTAGGCAGCATGTCTCTAGGGGGGGTGGGCACCCCCTAGAGACATGAAGGGCACAATTATTATTAATGTTAAAGCTTTTTTTAACAGTTAAACACTTTGCTTATCCTGACGACAGTATATATGGTAGCTGCATTGCTCAGGATTACACATCCTGAGCAATGCAGTTACCGCATTGCGGATGCTAGAACCGCTGATTTTTCATGCAGGCTGCAGTTCTGGAGCCGGTAACCGGATTGCTTGTAAAGCAATCCGGTTACCATAATGGGCTCCTATGAGGGGCGTTTCCTGCTCCGGTTTTGAGCGTTTTGAAAGCTCAAAACCGGATCAGGATTTTAAAAAATAAACGCAGATCTGACCCTAGCCTAAGGGCGATGCATTCCTTAACGCATAGGCCATATTGAGGCATGCGTTAACGTATGCGTTATTGATTTTAAGCTTTTTTTTCATAAAAATCACTGATGTCATAGGTCATGTGACCTGTGCATGCCATCTATGGTGGGGTGCAAAACAGGAAGAGTGCCCTTCCCCACAGGTGTACCATTCGAATTAGTTGCATCTGCACCATCAAGGTATGTACACATGTGTGTTACATGTTCTCATCATGTATGTTGCAATACAACATACTAAACACATGTAATATTTGTTTCTCCTTGTGTTATATACACAGATCTCTGACCTCACAGACGTTGAGAACCTGTCTGACTTATCACGCTCAGAGTCTTCTGTGAGGCTAGGGTCACACTTGGAAGGGTAATTGCAGTTACCGCATCCAGATCCGGATGCGGTAAGCACAATTGCCTTCAGACACATTTTTTTCACAAAATATGCCCTGCAAACAGCAATGCGGTAACCGGAATGCTCAGGATGTGTAATCTGGAGCAATCTGGTTACCGTATGCTTTGTTCATCACTGCTGCCGCAGGGATGAACAAAGGGTTAATGTTAATAATAGATGTGGGCAACATATCTCTAGGAGGTGCCCACCCTCCCTATACTGTTCACTCAGGTGGGCATGTGAGGGGTTAATCTGGGCATTTATAGTATTGCCGGCTATTGTTGGCATTTTCAATATTATGAATGAACCCGGCGTCTCCTCACTGTGTAGTAGATACAGTACGTAATCTACGTACTGTATGAGCCACTAGCCTTGGTCATGAAAGCATTAACATTAGGTCTATGGGCAGCGCACCACCATAGACCTAATGTTAATGCTTTCAGGACCAAGGCAAGCGGCTCATACAGTACGTACATTATGTACTGTATGTCCTACGCAGTGAGGAGACGACGGGTTCATTCATAAAATTGAAAATGCCGACAATAGCCGGCAATACTATAAATGCCCATATTAACCCCTCACATGCCCACCTGAGTGGACAGCATGTCTCTAGGGAGGGTGGGCACCCCCTAGAGACATGTTGCCCACATCTATTATTAACATTTAACCCTTTGTTCATCCCTGCTGCAGCAGCAGGGATGAGCAAAGCATACAGCTGCCGCAGGCATTCACATGTGCCTTGCGGCATCCACATGGGCTCCCATAGGTCTCATTATAGGTCTCCTGCTGCGGTTTGCAAACAGCTGCAAAAACTGCAGCCTGCAGGATTTTTGCCGCAGGCTGCAAATCCGCAAGCGGTAACCGGATTGCATGAAGTGCAATTCGGTTTACATAATGGGCTCCTATGGGCTGCAGTTCCTGATCCGGTTTTGAGCTTTTTAGCAGCTCAAAACTGGATATGGATCTGAAATTTTCACCGCAAATGTGACCCTAGCCTAAGCTTACTTTCACTTTTCTTGTGTGTTGTGAGCAGTGTGTAAATGTATATGCTGACAATTGCAATGGGGCTGCCGCTTAAGGAGTTTAGTGGAGATGTGTGTGATGTGTGCTTGTTCCAACTTGTTTTGTGTTGCGACCATGGATGTTACACATCTCACCTGCTGTGCTTGTGTCGAGCCCCAGGCCCTGGGGTACTCTAGTATCAGGTTCGGAGGGGTTCGCGAGGATGTCACGGGTGGTGGTGCCTGAGCCTGTGGCCAGGGTGACACTTCAATAGAGGAGTTCTGTACAGGGGATAAGACTTATTGTCACGTGACGCCACCTGTACTACCTGGTGATGGGTCACCAGCGCAGCCACAGTCCTCCGGAGGGCGATGGTATTGAGGCAGGAATGGCAAAGCTCCCTACAGGTGGAGCTGAAAATCAATGTAGAGAAAAGTAGCAGCTTGGAGTGGGACTTAAGGCCAGGTTAAGAAGCAGTAAGGCAGTCTATAGGGAGGCTGGGGATGGAGAGAAATAATGGACACACTCTGAAGAAAGTCTCTTTTACCTTTTACTGATGGTATTCACAGGTAAATGTGTCCAGAGCACTGTTGGGTGACCAGGTGCACAGTGAGCCTCCACAGCAAGTGGGTATAAGGCCTCCTCAGGTTCCCTGCTGTCGCTGAAGCCCTGTCTGTATGTAACACAACTGGCCTCCTCACTTTCTATGGTCCTATCTCTCTCTCCTCCTGCGCGGACCATGTGTTACCCTCTCTGATCACTGCTGTGTGATTCCACACTACAGTGTCTGGCTCCCTCTTGCTGGGTACGCAGGGGGACCGAGTGACTGAAGTCTCCACGGTGTGCCAGGGTTTTCTGCAGTCCTAAAGTGTTCCTGCAGGTGCGGATCCCCAAAGTCCGGTACGTCTTGGGTGAACTTCCACTAGTTCCTCTACTCCCTTGGCTAAGCTCTGTGTCTTCTGTCCCCACTCCTAGGCTTGGCTAATGGCAGAAGGGCAACTCTGGGTCACTGTTTCGGGCCTAACTGTGGCACCGATCATCAGGACGTCTTCGCAGCTCTCCTAGCGTCTGCACACTTTGACTAACTCCTCCCCCAGCAGCAGTATTTATAGGGGAACTCAGCTAAAGTCAGTGAGTTTAGCTCCCCCTACTGTGTCGGGGTGGAAGGTGTTGCATGTAGTAGGTACCTGCTGTGGAAACCCATGTGTGCAGTAGGGAAGGCTGTGGCTACCTGCGTGAGCAGGGCACCACACTTGCTGCCCACAAATATCACACTGTCATCCACAACACAGTTGCAGGTGGGATCACTGTACAAATACATGTGTTGCGCCGCACGTGCCCTTTTTTTTGTGCTTGTGTGAATTGGTGCATAAAACACTTGTTGCACCTGCGATATATCACACATAGTTCTTTGGCTTCACTTTGTGGCATGTGGTGGTCATGTCAATTGATATGTTAGGCTTGGGTCACACGTAGCAATCCATTTTTGGAAGTGATTTCCATGACCAATCCGTTTTTCTTTTGGGTGCTTTTTGAGCCTCCTGCACCCCTGAACGTTTTTGGACTTAGTCATTTTTTGACCAAAATTCAAGAAAAAACGGATCTGTTTTTTAAGGCACCCAAAAAAAGTATCCATTTTTCCATAGGGCCCATGTTAAAATTTTTTTTTTTTTCAAGAAACGTACCACAAAAACGTTGCTAGCAACATTTTTGGCTCAAAAACGGACCTAGCAATGTTTTTAGGTGCAGAAAAAAACCGGATAGGGTGTTTATTACATCTAATCCGTTTTTTTATGAGTTTTTGGACTTCGAAAAAAAAGGCCAAAAATGAAGCCAAAAACGGACCAAGGGCTTATGTGTGACCCCAGCCTTAGGCTAGAGCAGGGGTCTCAAACTCGGCTGGGTTGGTGGGCCGCACATAGAAAATTTTTTTTATCTGGGGCCGCATTGCTTGTAGTGAGCAAAAAATTCTGGTATTACTAAAAATGTCAATGTAGTATTGTCCAAATCCTTATCCCCTTCTTGTACTAACATCCCCATCCTGATCCCCTTTTATACTGATGTCCCCAACCTAGTCTACATTCTTTTCACACACATTCACTCACTCACTCACAGGCACAGGCTCAGACGCACTCACAGGCACAGGCTCAGACGCACTCACAGGCACAGGCTCAGACGCACTTACAGGCACAGGCTCAGACGCACTCACAGGCTCAGACGCAGACGCACTAACAGGCTCAGACGCAGACGCACTCACAGGCTCAGATGCAGACACTCTCACAGGCTCAGACGCACTCACAGGCACAGGCTCAGACGCACTCACAGGCGCAGGCGCACTCACAGGCTCAGACGCCCTCACAGGCACAGGCGCAGACGCACTCACAGGCACAGGCTCAGACGCACTCACAGGCTCAGACGCACTGACAGGCAAGGGCGCAGACGCAGACGCACACACAGGCGCAGGCTCAGATGCACTCACAGGCGCAGACGCACTCACAGGCACAGGCTCAGACGCACTCACAGGCACAGGCTCAGACGCACTCACAGGCTCAGACGCAGACGCACTCACAGGCTCAGACGCAGACGCACTCACAGGCACAGGCTCAGACACACTCACAGGCACAGGCGCAGACGCAGACGCACTCACAGGCTCAGACGCACTCACAGGCACAGGCGCAGACGCACTCACAGGCACAGGCTCAGACGCACTCACAGACACAGGCGCACTCACAGGCACAGGCTCAGACGCACTCACAGGCGCAGATGCAGACGCACTCAAAGACACAGGCTCAGACGCACTCACAGGCTCAGACGCAGACACACTCACAGGCTCAGACGCAGACGCACTCACAGGCTCAGACACACTCACAGGCACAGTCTCAGACGCACTCACAGGCACAGACGCACTCACAGGCTCAGACGCAGACGCACTCACAGGCTCAGACGCAGACGCACTCACAGGCTCAGATGCAGACACTCTCACAGGCTCAGACGCACTCACAGGCACAGGATCAGACGCACTCACAGGCACAGGCGCAGACGCACTCACAGGCACAGGCTCAGACGCACTCACAGGCACAGGCTCAGACGCACTGACAGGCACAGGCGCAGACGCAGCCACACTCACAGGCGCAGGCTCAGACGCACTCACAGGCGCAGACACACTCACAGGCACATGCTCAGACGCACTCACAGGCACAGGCTCAGATGCACTCACAGGCACAGGTTCAGACGCGCTCACAGGCACAGGCTCAGACGCACTCACAGACACAGGCTCAGACGCACGCACAGGCTCAGACGCACTCACAGGCACAGGCTCAGACGCAGACGCACTCACAGGCACAGACGCACTCACAGGCTCAGACGCAGACGCACTCACAGGCTCAGACGCAGACGCACTCACAGGCTCAGACGCATTCACAGGCTCAGACGCACTCACAGGCACAGGCTCAGATGCACTCACAGGCACAGTCTCAGACGCACTCACAGGCACAGGCTCAGACGCAGACGCACTCACAGGCTCAGACGCACTCACAGGCACAGGCTCAGATGCACTCACAGGCACAGGCTCAGACGCACTCACAGGCACAGGCTCAGACGCAGACGCACTCACAGGCTCAGACGCACTCACGCTCAGACGACCTCTCGCTCAGGCTCAGACGCACTCTCGCTCAGGCTCAGACGCACTCTTGCTCAGGCTCAGACACACTCTCGCTCAGGCCCAGACGCACTCTCGCTCAGGTTCAGACGCACTCACAGGCACAGGCTCAGACGCAGACGCACTCACGCTCAGGCGCAGACGCACTCACGCTCAGGCGCAGACTCACTGACGCTCAGGCGCAGACTCACTCACGCTCAGGTGCAGACGCACTCACGCTCAGACGCACTCATGCTCAGGCTCAGACGCACTCACGCTCAGGCTCAGACGCACTCTCGCTCAGGCTCATATGCACTCTCGCTCAGGCTCAGACGCACTCTCGCTCAGGCTGAGACGCACTCTCGCTCAGGCTCAGACGCACACTCGCTCAGGCTCAGATGCACTCTCGCTCAGGCTCAGACGCACTCTCGCTCAGGCTCAGACACACTCACAGGCACAGGCTCAGACACACTCACAGACACAGGCGCAGACGCAGACGCACTCACAGGCACAGGCTGAGACGCACTCACAGGCGCAGACGCACTCACAGGCACAGGCTCAGACGCACTCACAGGCGCAGATGCAGACGCACTCACAGGCACAGGCTGAGACGCACTCACAGGCGCAGACGCACTCACAGGCACAGGCTCAGACGCACTCACAGGCGCAGATGCAGACGCACTCAAAGACACAGGCTCAGACGCACTCACAGGCTCAGACGCAGACGCACTCACAGGCTCAGACGCAGACGCACTCACAGGCTCAGACGCACTCACGCTCAGACGCACTCTCGCTCAGGCTCAGACACACTCTCGCTCAGGCTCAGACGCACTCTCGCTCAGGTTCAGACGCACTCACAGGCACAGGCTCAGACGCAGACGCACTCACGCACAGGCGCAGACGCACTCACGCTCAGGCGCAGACTCACTGACACTCAGGCGCAGACTCACTCACGCTCAGGCGCAGACGCACTCACGCTCAGATGCACTCACGCTCAGGCTCAGACGCACTCACGCACAGGCTCAGACGCACTCTCGCTCAGGCTCATATGCACTCTCGCTCAGGCTCAGACGCACTCTCGCTCAGGCTGAGACACACTCTCGCTCAGGCTCAGACGCACACTCGCTCAGGCTCAGATGCACTCTCGCTCAGGCTCAGACGCACTCTCGCTCAGGCTCAGACGCACTCACAGGCTCAGACGCACTCACGCTCAGGCGCAGACGCACTCACGCTCAGGCGCAGACTCACTCACGCTCAGGCGCAGACTCACTCACGCTCAGGCGCAGACGCACTCACGCTCAGGCGCAGACGCACTCACGCTCAGACGCACTCACGCTCAAGCGCAGACTCACTCTCGCTCAGGCTCAGACGCACTCTCGCTCAGGCTCAGACGCACTCTCGCTCAGGCTCAGACGCACTCTCGCTCAGGCTGAGACGCACTCTCGCTCAGGCTGAGACGCACTCACGCTCAGGCTGAGACGCACTCACGCTCAGGCACAGACACACTCACAGGCTCAGACACATTCATGCTCATGCTCTCTCACACACTCACGCTCACACACTCAGGGTCACACACTCAGGCTCACACACTCAGGCTCACGCACTCAGGCTCAGACACACACTCAGGCTCAGACACACACACTCAGGCTCACACGCTCACACACTCTCAGACACTCACTCTCACACACATGCACACACACGCAGACTCACTCACGCTCAGGCGCAGACTCACTCACGCTCAGGTGCAGACGCACTCACCCTCAGACGCACTCACGCTCAGGCGCAGACTCACTCTCGCTCAGGCTCAGACGCACTCTTGCTCAGGCTCAGACACACTCTCGCTCAGGCTCAGACGCACTCTTGCTCAGGCTCAGACACACTCTCGCTCAGGCTCAGACGCACTCTCGCTCAGGCTCAGACGCACTCACAGGCACAGGCTCAGACGCAGACACACTCACGCTCAGGCGCAGACGCACTCACGCTCAGGCGCAGACTCACTCACGCTCAGGCGCAGACTCACTCACGCTCAGGCGCAGACGCACTCACGCTCAGATGCACTCACGCTCAGGCGCAGAGGCACTCTCGCTCAGGCTCAGACGCACTCACGCTCAGGCTCAGACACACTCTCGCTCAGGCTCAGACGCACTCTCGCTCAGGCTGAGACGCACTCTCGCTCAGGCTGAGACGCACTCTCGCTCTGTGCCCTGCTTGCTCATCGACTGCGACAAAGTGACTTCAGGTCCGATGAGGGCTCATCGGAACTGAAGTCACTTTGTCACAGTCGATGAGCAAGCAGACATTGGCCAATGTATGTACTAAGAACTTCAGAAATAAAAAAGAAATAAAAAAAAAAAAAAAAAAAAAAAGAAGTGGGGGGGGGTTGGACAAGGAGGATATGGATATCAGCCTAGGACTCGTAGCAGACATTGGCCAATGTATGTACTAAGACCTTTAGAAATAAAAAAATAAGATTTTTGAGTTTTTTGAAAAAAACGTAAGTTTTTAAACTTTTTTCTCATATACATATAGCTTGTTAGCAATTGTACGTCATTGGTAGTAGCTGAGTGCTGCAGAGAACTTTTTCTAGTTATTTGACCCAGCGTCCCTGCTAGCACCAGTTCACATTAGTCTGTGAGGGCTGTGCAGTTTTTTTTCTTTTTTGTATCATATGGAGTTGCTGGCTCCATGCTGCAATTTGCACCCTCATAGCCTGCAGGTGATCTAGGGTCGAGATGGAGTCTGCCCACTGAGAAGTGGGGGGGTGGACAAGGAGGATAGGGATATCAGCGTAGGACTCATCGGACCTGAAGTCACTTTGTCGCAGTCGATGAGCAAGCAGACATTGGCCAATGTATGTACTAAGAAATGTAGAAATAAAAAAGTAAGATTTTTGAGTTTTTTGAAGAAAAGTAAGTTTTTAAACTTTTTTCTCATATACATATAGCTTGTTAGCAATTGTACGTCATTGGTAGTAGCTGAGTGCTGCAGAGAAATTTTTCTAGTTATCTATCTATCTATCTATCTATCTATCTATCTATCTATCTATCTATCTATCTATCATTTATGTCTCATATCTAGCTATCCTATCCATCTATCTATTTTGGAGTGTGGGACCATGTAAAAGACTTGGCATTGGCTAGTCGAGTCCATGACTCACTGACAGTCACAACATGCTGCTATTGTTTTTTCAGTTTTAATCGCCAATGTGAGAGCACCATAAAATATGTTTTTTTCATCTCCAGAAATTTCAACAGTAAGGCCCCTTTCACATCAATGCGTTTGCTGCGTTTTGCTTCATTTGCGTTTTTTATGCGTTTTTACCGCAAAAACGCATCAAAACGCATGCGTTTTTGTCCCTATTGATTTTAATGGGAACGCATGAAAAACGCATACAAAAACACATGTCAAAACGCATGTGCGTTTGAGAAAACGCAAAACGCATGCGTTTTTGCAAATGCAGCTCAAAACGTGGCAAACAACGTTTTGGGCTGCGTTTGCAAAAACGCATGCGTTTTGCGTTTTTTCAAACGCACGTGCGTTTTGACATGCGTTTTTGCATGCGTTCCCATTAAAATCAATGGGGACAAAAACGCATGCGTTTTGATGCGTTTTTGTGGTAAAAATGCGTAAAAAATGCAAATGAAGCAAAACGCAGCAAATGCATAGATGTGAAAGGGGCCTTAATCTTTAATGGCCTGAACATACCCTAATAGTGCAGGGCTGCACTCACTAGGAGACCACATGGACGACAAACTGCATGAGGCCAAAATCCCACCAGCCCAGAGTGCCAAACGTTTCTCAATCATAGGCCACTGTGAATGGTTGGAGTTTTTCCCATGGTGGCTAGTAACCCTGTGTGTTGTCACCTTAATAGTTTTGCGAATTGCTATTGGAACTACCTGAAAAACACTCATCTTCCACAGGTTATCAAAGTTCCCATAATTCAGTACAGTGGATTATTTTACAGTACAGTGCTTTGTGCAAAGACTACTTACCCCAGAGCACAAATTACTAGGGAAATCTTTGTTTCACCCTTGAGCTTGAACAGATATTGGTAGAGTTTAAGTCTGAAGCAGCAGAATTATAAGTATATTATAATATAATACAGGCTGAAAATCAAGAGTAATGCAATCTAACTATTGCACATCACTTTAATCACTTTATTAGAATAAAAACAATGATTTTAAATGATCAAACTTACAGCTTTATTTACAGCTATGTCAATCAGACAACGTTTAATACTCTTTATCTTTTTACTAAATACCACACGCAAAATTGATCTTATAGATCCACATGTCGTCATTACAGGGAAAATATGTGACATATCCAGGCCTCCCTTCACCATTTATGCATGTTTAAATTTAAAATGTAATTACATCTATAAAAAGCTCACGCTTCACCTATCATAGGAGGGAAAGAAAGTTTTTTCACATGTGCATATCTCAGTCCAATGAAAATGGACAATATAGTGGTTAACACATTGAAATTCAGCAATTCACTCTGCAATGATTTCTAAAAGTATGGGCAAACTATGTAAGGAACTGCTAAATTGCATTTTGGCAGAAGACCAATTAAATAGGAAAATTACTTTTTTTACTTCAGTTTTTTTATACAGACTTTAGATTTCTAAATTAATGAACAATTGACAACTGTGTTTTTAGAAATATTAAAATTTGAAATTTAGTCCAAAATAAAGAAAACTCTTCTAAAATATTGACACTGCAAAACTGAAACCAAAACAGTTAATAACATTGATTATCTTGTTACAATATCATATGTTACGTGGCAGGAAATATAATGGCCGTGGAAGAACAGTTATTAAGAGTAATGTGTTAAAAGAAGGAAAAGGTAAAGCACAAGGATTAGGGATGAGAGAACTCATGGATGTTCGGGTTCACTCCGGTTTGACTATAATTTAGTTAAAAGTTTGCTTTGGTACCTGTATTTAGCCCAAACTTGACCCTGGACTATGAACTCTATGTAAGTCAATAGGCACCCAAACTTTGGTGATGAAAAATGGCTGTAAAATAGCTGTAGTAAGGTCTAGGGGGCTGCAAAAATAAGCAAAATGGGTGTCAGAGCAAGGCAATTGTGCTGTAAACAAATGTAGATGGTGAATAAATAAAAATATGTCGTGGGGTACCCCCTATTTTTGATAACCAGCCAAGGTAAAGCAGACCACAGCAGGCTGGCATTTTCTGACTGTGAAGAGCCATGTTTATTTGACGCTTTCCAGTCGAAACGCACGAAACCACAGCTGTCAAGAAATAGCCCTTCACATTAAATAAGCCAATTATGGTGCTTCACCCCAGCTCTTCCCAATTGCCCTTCTTTGGTGGCATAAATGGTAATATTTTGGGGGTTGATAACAGCTGTGATTTGACTGCTGGAATCAAGCCCAGGGGAGAATAATGGACTAGGGTCTTATCAGGCACCCACATTAGTAACCCGATAAGTGTACAGTACACACTGGGAAAAATAGTGGATTTGAAGAAAATTTCCCTGTCACTCCCTCGTTCATCAATTCATTAATTTAAAATAATTCCTTGAAGTTCTCAAGTAATCTAATACTGCAATGTCTCACGACGCCCATCGAATTCTACGGACAAGGCTCCATAGGTCACTTGCGATCAGCAGTATTTTGTGGAAGCTTACTTTTTGTGGGACACATTGTAATTTTGATTTAAACCATTAATTTTACTATTCAGTGTACTGGAAAATGTGGAAGAATTCCAAGTGCGATGAAATTGCAAAGCTAGTGCTATTCCAGCATTTTTTTTTTCTTTTTACAATTTGGTAAAACTGAACTTGGAATATTATTCATCTGGTAAGTACGAGTGATGTTTTTATTTTTCAGAATCTAAGTCTAAGTGGGGACTTATTTTTTGCACCCTAAGCTGAAATTTTTACTGATACCATTTTTGCTTAGATGTGATGTTTTAATCACCTTTTTATAGAACTTGATATCAATGTCATGGAGGACAAAAAATTTAATTTTCTTGTTTTTAATTTTTTTCCATTATGGTATTTTTTATTATTATTATTATTATTATTATTATTATTTATTTATATAGCGCCATTATATTCCATGGCGCTTTACATGCTAAAAGGGCAGACTAGGACAAGTAACATAGTAACAATACAAGTAATAATAAATGTGGACAATTCGGTTGTACAGATACAAGAGGGGAGAATATCCTGTCCGTTAGGGCTCACAGTCTATGAGGGGCGGGTGGGGATACAGTAGGAGCGGCAGGTGTCAGTCGTGAGGCGGTGTGGTGGACCGGGTCTCATTGCAGGTTGTATCCTTGGTGGAAGCGGTGGGTTTTCAGGCTTCTTTTGAAGGTTCCCAGGGTAGGAGAATGTCTGATGTGTTGGGGCAGCAAGTTCCAGAGTATGGGTGGTGCACGGGAGGAGTCCTGTATGCAGTTGTGTGAAGAGGAGATGAGGGGGGAGTAGAGGAGGAGTTCTTGGGAGGATCGCAGGTTGCGTGAGGGTAGGTATCGGGAGACCATGTCGGAGATGTATGGAGGGGACATCTTATGGATGGCTTTGTATCTCATGGTTAGTGTTTTAAACGGGGATCTCTGGGAAGCAGGGAGCCAATGAAGGGCTTGGCAGAGGGGGGAGACAGGGGAGTAGCGTGGAGACAGATGGATTAAGCAGGCAGCGGAGTTAAGGATAGATTGGAGAGGTGCAAGAGAGGTAGAGTGGAGGCTGGTGAGCAGGAAGTTGCAGTAGTTGAGGCGGGAGATGATGAGAGCGTGAATAAGGATTTTACCAGTGTTGTGGTCAAGGAAAGTGTGGATCTCAGAGATGTTTTTGAGCTTGAGTCAGGAGGAGGTGGTGAGGGCTTGGATGTGGGGCTTGAAAGAGAGGGAAGAGTCCAGGATAACCCCGAGGAACTTGGCGTGGGGGACTGGGGAGAGAGCGCAGTCATTGATGACGATGGATAGGTCAGATAGTGAGGGGAAGTGGCTTGGGGGGAAGAAGATGAACTTGGTTTTGTCCATGTTCAGCTTAAGGAAGTGAGCAGAGAAAAAGGAAGAGATGGCGGACAGTATTTAAAGATCGGACTTATTTATTTTAGAATTTGATAGATCAGACATTTTTAAATGCAGTGATACCAAATATGTGTTTTTGTTTTTATGTCGTCTTGTTTTCCATGGAGTAATAGGTAGGTGATTTCAACTTTTTTTGTATTTTTAATATTTGAACCACTTTTTTCACTTTTGTATTGTTTTTACTAGTCACCTAACTTGCAGCTGTACAGAGCAGTTCATCAGTGAATGACTCACAGCCTTTATTCACAGAAATTTCAAGACAAACATAGGTGTCATTATCTGACCCCTGTTGTCATGCAACACGTCAGCATCCCTCGATCACATCATGGTGCCGCTGATCAGGAGAAGGGATGAAACGCTCCCCTTCAGCATGTGCTAAATCCCGCTGTCAGAGATTGACAGTGGAATTTAACTGGTTTACAGCCAAGGGCAGATCTCAGTGTGAGAGCTTGCATCAAGGGCAGGGACATGACCTAGAATGTACCTGTACATCCTAGGTCAGTAAGATGTTAAAGGGGTTGGGGTCAGCCTGAAAGTGCATAAACCAAATGCTGCACACTGCATCAAATTGGTCTGAATGACCATTGTTCCAGAAGAAAGAATCTTCTAAAGATGATGCACAAGATAATCCGCAGTTTAATAATGACAAGCAGACTAAAGACATGGATTACTGGAACCATGTCCTATGATCTGATGAGAACAAGATAAACTTATTTGGTTTAGCTGGTGTTAAGCCTGTGTGGCAGCAACCAGATGAGGAGTAGAATGACAAGTGTGTCTTGCCTACAGGCTTGCATGGTGGTGGGAGTGTCATGGTTTGGGGCTGCATGAGTGCGACAAGCTGTGGGGAGCTACAGTTCCATCATGAAACCATGAATGTCAACATGTACTGTGACATGCTGAAACGGAGTATGATTTCCTCCCTTTGGAAACTTGACTGAATGGCAGTATTCCAACGTGATAATGACACCAAACACACATCCAATAAAACCACTGCCTTGGTAAAGAAACTGAGGATAAAGGTACTGGATTGAGCAAGCATGTCTCCAGACCTAAATACTTTTGAATATCTGTGAGGAAAATAGAAGTTAGAGGAGTGCAGGGTCTCTAGCATCAACCAACTCCATGATATTATCATTGAAATGTGGAAGAGGATTTCAATGGCAACTTTTGAAGTGCTACTGAACTCAATGCCCATTTGACAGGGCTATGGTTGAGGGTACAGGGTAGTCTGGTTCAAGTCCAGGCCCAGGCAGCAGAGCAGCCACATCAGGCCTGCAGCATCACAATGTCCCTGCCGTCCCCTTGATTGAAAAGTTCAGCTTGCTGCTCTCCTCAATAAGGGTTAAAGTACACAAAGAGTCAATTATATCAAACAAAAGTTCTTTACTCAAACGGTTTTGTGATAAACTGGCACAATATTTACAAATTACAGTGTTGTAATAATTTACAGTTTTTCTCTTTGATGCAGACATCTCCCCATTTTTCAGTACCTTCAGGCTTATGCATGCTACCTCCAGCATTTGGGTCTCTGGCAGTGTGCTTCTTGAGTCTTCACTAGTTCCAACCCCGTGCTCAACATAGGGACCTCGTTCAGAAATGAAGAAACTATTGCAGCATTCTGACTCCTTAAAAAGGGTCCAACTTTTGTTTTCGAACAACTAAAAATGACATCCCAGCAACAGGTTGAAGAGCCAGATGACTAGAAATAATATGTAGTCCCATACACCACAACTCTCCCTGATGTTGTTTTTAACCATTGAAAAATAATGTTTGACCTTTTTAAAGGAACCAGAGTGCTGCAATATTTTCATAATTTCTGAATGATTACCAGTGCTGTTAAATTGCTGGCACCCAAAGCTCGAAGTATAAAGAAAAGGAACTACCATCAGATCCAAGAAGTATTCTTTGCTGAAGGCATAAGTAGTGAGTAGGGCATTTTCCTTATTTCTTATCTGATGATGCTCTCCATATTTGGTAACCATTTTGTTTTAGTCATGTCCACGATAACACCTCACAGCTGGTTTTAATTGTATATAGAGGCATGAAAACCCACACATACAGCATTACACCACAAGAGAGGCATACGGTTAGGACCCAATATAATGAGAAAGACCGTGACGTGGTTATCAGGCTCTTGATGCAGTGGCCATTGCTTTAAGCTAAGATTTCTCTATTTTCTTTAGATTCACAAGCAGTTTCTGTCATGTCTTTTTCCCTATGTGCAGACAGCCCTGCTATTCACATTCAGCCATTATGCTATTCCCTATACATATACTGTCTAGTGTTGCAGCGGATTTTCACTTTAAATGACAATTTTATTTCTTGCTTGCACCTAGACATAAGGTGATGCCAGTCCTTCATTATATAGATGCTCTCCATAGGGGGCCTGCTTGCATAAACGATGGGGGCTAATTTTTAGGACATCGTTCACCCATTGCCAGTACCGTATCGACCCATTCGTCCTGGTACATGCCATTGTTATGTAATTCAACTGCAAGATCAGTGGCAATGGCCAAATAAGTACACTGTATTAACAAAATTCGATTAGGTTCATCGAATTGCATCATTTGACAAACAGTTCGACGAACTTCCAACATTCGAAGACCATGTATGTTAAGCATATATTGGACATATGCTATTTTTATCTGAATTGCTGAATTTTATCTGAAAGTGTAGAATAAAGGCCCCAGCAGTAGTATACAGGCCCCCAGCAGTAGTATACTGGCCCCCAGCAGTGGTATACAGGCCCCCAGCAGTAGTATACAGGCCCCCAGCAGTAGTATACAGGCCCCCAGCAGTAGTAAACAGGCCCCCAGCGGTAGTATACATACCCCCAACAGTAGTATACAGGCCCCCAGCAGTAATATACAGGCCCTTAGCAGTAGCATACAGGCCCCCAGCAGTGATATTCAGGCCCCCAGCAGTGGTATACAGCCCCCAGCAGTAGTATACAGGCCCCAGCAATAGTATAAAGGCCCCCAGCAATAGTATAAAGGCCCCCAGCAGTAGTATACAGGCCCCCAGCTGTAGTATACAGGCCCCCAGCAGTAGAATACAGACCCCCAGCAGACGTATATAGGCCCCCTCCTTAGTATACAGGCCCCCTCCTTAGTAGACAGGCCCACTCCTTAGTATACAGGCCCCCTCCTTAGTATTCTGGCCCCCATCAGTGATATACAGCCCCCCTTCCTTAGTATCTGGCCCCTAGGCTGCGGCACCTGTTAAAATAACAAACATTGTATACATTACCTTTCCGGAAACTCCTTGCTTTCACCGCTGCATCCTACGGTCTTCCTGCTTCTTCCTGCTTGTGTCGGCTTCTATTCCTGTGGCCGACACAGCAGCGATGATGTCATCGCTGCTGCATCGGTCACATGACACCGGCAAAAGCAGGGAGAAGCAGGGAGACCGGAGGACGCGGCACTGCCAGCAAGGAGTCACCGGAAAGGTAATGTATACAATGTCTGATATTTTAACAAAGGAGGGGGGCTGTATATCACTGCTGGGGGCCAGTGTAGTGCAATATACACTGCTCCCCCCGCCGCTGATGGATGGGGGGATGCAGTGCTTATTCATTACACTAATGAGCGGCCCCCTCCTGCCTCCTCCAGCCCCCGGTCACAGCCCCCCGCCCCCACAGCAAATACCGAGTGACTTGAGTATAAGCTGAGGGGGGGCACTTTCAGCACAGGTTAGCACAGTCATAAATAGACTCCTAATGGGACTATGAGTAAGTTAAAACACCACTACAGCGTTGTTGTGGTTTTTTTTATTGCACCACTATATTGGTGCTTTAAATGAAAATGTAAGCTCCCTGTTTCTAGTGCTATACAATTTATGACCTTTAGCCAATCAAAAGTTGCAGGCACAAGATGGCATCACAGGACTGCTGCAGCGCTGACAGAGCATGAAAATGCCCGAGAGTAATTATAAGACTAAGGCTGGTTTCACACTGGCGTTTCTGTCTGCATGCATATAGTACGCAGACGCAAACGCAGATCAGCTGTTTCTCCCCGCTGACACCGGTGGGAGATCAGTGGAGGCTGTAGCTGATCTCCCGGTGGCCGCCGGTGATCACCGGCGGCCACAGGGAGAGATTTCCATGAGATCCACAGCATTCTCCTGCTCTGTCATGCGGAGGACACTGCGGATCCATTGACTTCTATGCGTGGTTTGTGCGCTTGCGGGCGCTTGCAGATAAATCAAGTGCCCGCGACCGCACAAAAAATGCAACAGGGCTGCGTCTGGAGTGCCCTCGGAGGGTGCACAAATTGTGCGCTTCCGAGCGCAAACGCAACTGAATGCAGCCAAACGCAGGCACATGCGTTCCCATGTTAAACTCAGGAACGCATGTGCGCAAGCGTTTGTTTGTATTTGAATTGAAAGTTTAAGGACAGCATTCAATGAGGTGAGGTGAATGACTGCTTCTGTAGCAGTTTCTTTTTATAACTGGTGTCCAAAGTTGAGTAATGGTATACATTAACTATTTATATAATATTTGTATAGTATTCTAGATTAATAGTAAATAATTGTAAAGTTATGCACCTGGGAACTGATATTAAGTGAGCATGATATGTTCCTCTAGAAGCTAGGGCCTCCGGTTCGACAGCTTGGGGATAGACACCGTGCTCAGAGCGGCTCCTCTGTTTTGGGTCAGATCCCTCTGGTCGGTAGATGTACGGGCCAGATTAAGGCGCACCGCACTACCTGGTGCCCTTAGGATCCCCTTCCTTTCTGACGGCCTCTCCGCCGTCCCGCACTCCTCACTCCCCAACAGAGCTCTCCTCACACTGACTGGCCTCACTCTTTTCCTACCCAGACATTTTTCTACCCTGTCACCCTTGCCATGGGACTGGGTCCTCCATACTGTACTTGTAGAACATAGACAAGATAACAACATGCAATGTCACTCTGCTGCTTGTAAAGCTAGCAAGCAATTATCCTGTGATAAAAGAGGAAGGGGTCTGTGAGACAGGGATGTAATGCTATCATTTGACAAATAATTAGCTCAGCCTCATCTAGAATATGCAATTCAATTATGGGCACAAGTTCAAATAAATAAGATAGAAAAGATACAAAGAAGCCACAAAACTGAAAATGTTTTGATTAAGTTGGAAAATAATTAATTTGCACAAATTCCATATAGAAAACATGAAAAATGAAGAGGAGCATGGAGGATATTAAGTATGAGGTAGACTAAAATAATTACATTTATTTCTTTAGTTTTTTTAGTTCTCTGGCCATGTCCAGGTGTCTAGGCATGGTTAGTTACATCCCACGGCTACTTCTAGTTGCGGTATTTAGTCAGGGACTGCGGTAAGTAGAGTTGCCAACTACTTCTGTGAAATCTGTTTATGTTAGTCCTAGGTCATCGGATCATAACAGCTGGCGTCCTCGGCTGCGCTGCCCTGGGTGAGCACTCCATCTCTCTACTCCCAGAGCTCTCTCTTCACCTTCTGCTTCCTCTCCCTAGCCTTTCTCTCTCACACTGCACCCTCTAACCCCTTCCGTAGCCAGAGGAGACAGCACCCCTCGGAACTCGGGTCATGTGGCTCCACCTTCTGATCAGGGATCAGGTTTTCTGTGTGCAAGCAGGCTACCTAATATGTGAGATCCTCCTGCTTCCAAGCATGATACCACCATCCGCAAGGGAGGTGATACCACTGTGGCAACTGGAAACCATGGGGCACCACAGCCGCACCGGACCATAAGATGCACCTATGTTTTAGAGGTGAAAATTAGTAGAAAAAAAGATTTGAAGCAAAAAATGTTGTAAAAGCTATGAGAGGACTATGGTGCCACAGGACCTGAGCATGTCAGTACACACACAGTATAATAATGCCAGAAGGTGAGTATAAGAATCGAGGGCAGGTGCTTACATTTCAAGCACACTCAAGCACAGAAAAAAAATAATTGAAGTGCTGCTTTAAGATCTCGTAGGTGCCATTTATTTCATGTTAAGGAGAACTATAACTCCCAACATGTCCTGTAGATTACTTGGATTGCTGAGTATTATAGTTCACCATAAGAGTGGTAGAATGCTTGTATGTCCAGTACTTTGTTAATAAATCATTCTTAACTTTTTCAAGGTGTTCTCACTCACATTAAATGCTGTCAGTGTGGTCCTCCCATGCTAGAAACAAGGAAATCTCACATAAGCTACAGGATCTGTGGTGATGTATAGTGTGTATGGAAAGTATTCAGACTCTTTTAAATTTGTCACTCTTTGTTTCATTGCAGCCATTTGGTAAATTCAAAAAAGTTCATTTTTTCTCATTAATGTACACTCTGCACCCAATCTTGACTGAAAAAAACAAGAAATGTAGATATTTGTGCAAATGTATTAAAAAAAAAACTGAAATATCACATGGTCATAAGTATTCAGACGCTTTGCTTAGTATTAATTAGAGCACCCTTTTGAGTCAGTACAGCCATGAGTCTTCTTGGGAATGTGCAACAAGTTTTCCAACCTGGATTTTGTGATCCTCTGCCATTCTTCCTTGCAGATCCTCTCCAGTTCCATCAGGTTGGATGATGAAGGTTGGTGGACAGCCATTTTCAGGTCTCTCCAGAGAAGCCCAATAGGGTTTAGGTCAGGGCTCCGACTGGGCCAGTCAACAAAGGTCACAAAATTGTTCTGAAGCCACACCTTTATTATTTTAGCTGTATTCTTAGGGTCATTGTTTTGTTGAAGGTGAACCTTCGGCCACATCTGAGCTCCAGAGCACTTTGGAAGAGGTTTTTTATCCAGGATATCTCGGTACTTGACTGCATTCATGGTTCCTTCAATTGCAACCAGTCATCCTGTCCCTACAGTTGGAAAACACCAATATAGCATGATGCTGCCACCACGAATGTTTCACTGTTGGGATTGTATTGGGCAGGTGATGAGCAGTGCCTGCATTTCTCCACACATAACGCTTAGAATTAGCACCAAAAAGTTCTATCTTCATCTCATCAGACCAGAGAATCTTATTTCTCATTGTCTGGGGTCCTTCATGTGTTTTCTTGCAAACTCTATGCGGGCTTTCATATGTCTTGCATTGAGCAGAGGCTTCCGTCAGGCCACTCTGACATAAAATCCTGACTGGTGGAGGGCTGCAGTGATAGTTGACTTTGTGGAACTTTCTCCCATCTCCCTACTGCATCTGTGGAGCTCTACCGCAGTTATATTGGGGTTCTTCTTTACCTCTCTCACCAAGGCTCCTCTCCCACGATTACTCAGTTTGGCTGGATGGCCAGATCTAGGAAGACCTCTGGTGGTCCCAGAGCTTCTTCCATTTAAGGATTATGGAGGCCACTGTGTTCTTAGGAACCTTGAGTACGGCAGAAATGTTTTTAGTAACCTTGGCCAGATTCTTGTCTTGCCACAGTTCTGTCTTGGAGCTCCTTGGGCAGTTACTTTGAGTTCTTGATTCTCCTTTGGTCTGACATGCACTGTGAGCTGTGAGGTCTTATATAGACAGGTGTGTACCTTTCCAAATCAAGTCCTGTAAGTTTATTTAAACACAGCTGGACTTCAATGAAGGAAAAGAACCATCACAAGGAGGATCACAAGGAAACGGACAGCATGTGACTTAAATATAAGTGTTTGAGCAAAGGGTCTGAACACTCATGTGATTTTTCAGTGTGTCTTTTTTAATATATTTGCAAAAATTTCTATATTTCATTTTTTTTTCGGTCAAGATGAGGTGCAGAGTGTACATTAATGAGAAAAAAATGAACTTTTTTGAATTTACCAAATGGCTGCAATGAAACAAAGAGAGAAAATTTAAAGGTGTCTGAATACTTTCCGTAGTCACTGTCAGGAAGAGGGTGGGCTGGAGCCGCTTATGACAGCACAGAGCCCTCCATCTTCATTACATCACCACAAGTCCTCTAAGATGAGAGATTTCCTGGTTTCTAGAGTAGGAGGATGTGACAGCATTTAACGTATCACTCCTGGGCCAGGCAAGTCTGTGATGATCCCAGCTTCTTCCTAATCTCCCCAGCTGCTGCTAACCGGCAGACACAGGATCTCCCCAGGCGCTGCAGGAATCCTGTGGCTAGGGAAACCATGTGAGCCCACTATTTAAAGGGAAGGAATATTTATTTGCTGCTCACCACACCCACCTCTCGGCACTGAAGCCAGCACTGAGAAATGGGCGTAGGGAGCCTCACCAGAAGCAGTGAATATTAAAGTACCTTAAACAGCAGACCCACATGTTTCTCTAGCTGCAGGATTCCTGCAGTAGCGACACTTTCCTCCCTCCTGTACACACAGTCCACCACTGCCCCTCCCCACAGCAACACAAAGGTACATTCGGACTATAGGATACACCCCAATTGTTCCTCAAAAATTTAAAGGAAATAAAGTGTGCTTTGTAGTCTAAAAAATATGATAAGCGGGAATATATATTGTTCAAATATCATATAGAAAACATGAAACAAAGCTGCTTCATGTTAAGGGGTTCTCATTGTGAGGTAAAAATGGGTCAATCTTAGTGATGGGCGAATCCTAAATTACTCGGAATCGCTTGACTCTAACGAGTCCGAGCACAGGACTCGCTACTCGTTGCGAGTCTAGCGAGTCCAATGTTAATGAATGGGGAAGCGAGTAATAGCGAGTAATGTGAGATTTACAAATCGCAGATGTGTCTCGGAAGCTTCAGCCTGAAGCAATCCTAGTTTTGTCATTTATTTGCATTGGACTCGTTTACTTTGTAAGTAATCGCTGGGAAACTCGCACAGATAAGAGTCCTGTCTGCTCTGTGTGCTGGCTGCCAGCTCCAGGGTCCTAGAGCCTGCCTGCTGCCTGATGTAGCAGAGCTGAGATTGTTCTCAGTCTGCTCATTCCCTGTGCATAGACATCTATATCTATGCACAGGGGATGTAGCAGAGAGGACATCGCGTTTTGGACTGCGTCGGACGGAAGAGGATTTTTTTAATTAAAGATGGAGTCTCTAATGGCTTTTTTTAAAATTTCTAATAAAAAAATTTCTTTGTGTTGTGTTTTTTTTTAAAACAATTTAATAGAAATTCATGGCGGTCATGTCTAATATTGGCGTGACCGCCATAAATTTCGGGCTTAGGGCCAGCTGATAATACAAAGCTGGCCCTAACCTCTTTATTACGCAGCGTGCCACCGCTACCAGGGCCGCTGGAAGAGCGGGGTTCAGCGCCAGAGGATGGCGCTTCAATGAACGCGCCATCTTCTGGGGCGGCTGCGGGCTGCAATTTGCAGCGGGGGGTGCCCAGAAAGCTTGGGCATCCCTGCGCTGCGGATTCCAGCCCCCAGCTGCTTAGCTGTACCTGGCTAGACATAGAAATTGCGCGGAGCCCCACGCATTTTTTTTTTAATTATTTCATGAATTTCTGAGAGTCTGACTCTGAGACTCTGACTCTGAAATTCATGAAATAATAAAAAAAAATGCGTGGAGCTCCGCGCAATTTCTATGTCTAGCCAGGTACAGCTAAGCAGCTGGGGGCTGGAATCCGCAGCGCAGGGATGCCCAAGCTTTCTGGGCACCCCCCGCTGCAAATTGCAGCCCGCAGCCGCCCCAGAAGATGGCGCGTTCATTGAAGCGCCATCCTCTGGCGCTGAACCCCGCTCTTCCAGCGGCCCTGGTGGCGGTAGCACGCTAAGTAATAAAGGGGTTAATACCAGCTTTGTTATACAAGCTGGTATTAAGCCCGAGATTCTTAATGTCAGGCCACGTTTGACCCAGCCACTAAGAATCTCCAATAAAGGGTTAAAAAAACACAGAGAAAATTTTTTATTTGAAATTAAAAAAAAAGCCATTAGGGACTCCATCTTTAATTAAAAAAATCCTCTTCCGTCCGACGTAGTCCAAAACGCGATGTCCTCTCTGCTACATCCCCTGTGCATAGATATAGATGTCTATGCACAGGGAATGAGCAGACTGAGAACAATCTCAGCACTGCTACCTCATCTCTGTGAGCAGGTGGGCTCTAGGACCCTGGAGCTGCACAGAGAAGACAGCTGGACTCGGCTCGCAATGTAACAGCAGTTACTTTGCGAGTTTCCCTGCTATCACTGGCACAGTAGCCGAGTCTAATGCAAACAATGGCAATCCTAGTTTTGTCAGCGTTTCTGACAAAACTAGGATTGATATTGATTTGCATTGGACTCGTGCGAGTAATCACTGGGAAACTCGCAGAGTACCGAGTCCTGCGAGTCCCTTACTACTCGCCGAGTAACGAGTCCTAGCGAGTAGATTCGCCCATCCCTAGTCAATCTCCATAGGTGACAAGGCTTCCTTACCATGACAGCTATTAATATGTGGAACAGTCTACCTCAGGAGGTTGCCGTAGTGGGAATCATTACTGGTTTAATAAAAAGGCTTGGACCATTTTTTAAAAGAAAATTACATAAATGCTTTTGTACATATACCTGTGCCCCATCCCGTATCCTCTTCCATGCCCTGCTTGAACTTGATGGATATTTGTCTGTTTACAACCGTACTAAGTATGTAACGTGCAAACAACAGCACAAAATAAGGAAGAAAACTTACTTAATTTGTTGTTCTACAAATGTTCAATAAAAGCTATATGCATAAAACATTTCAACCCCTTCATGACCTGGGAATTTTTCATTTTCATTTTTTGCTCCCCTGCTTCCAAGAGAACTTTTTTATTTTTCCATCAATATAGATATATGCCAGCTTGTTTTTTTCGGGACAAGATGTACTTTCAGATGCAATAATTTATTTTCCCATATAGTGTACAGGGAAATTGCAAACAAATTCAAAGTGCAGTGAAATTGCAAAAAAAGTGCAATAACACGTTTGTTTTTTGGATTTTTCAGTTGCCATGTTCACTATATGGTAAAACCGACATGATGGTGTCAGTAAGAGTAGATATCAAACATGTATACCGTATATACTCGTGTATAAGCCGACCCGTGTATAAGCCGACCCCCCTACTTTTGACCCCAAAACCTGGGAAAACCTATTGACTCGTGTATAAGCCGAGGGTGGACCCCAGCACAGGTATACAGCCCTCAGCAGTGTGGTAAACAGGCCTCCCCAGTGGTAGTATACAGCATCCCCCCCAGTGGAAGTATACAGCAGCCTCCCCAGTGGTAGTATACAGCATCCCCCCCAGTGGTATATACAGCATCCCTAAAGGTATAAACAGCAGGCCCCAGAGGCATATACAGCAGGCCCCAGAGGCATATACAGCAGGCCCCAGAGGCATATACAGCAGGCCCCAGAGGCATATACAGCAGGCCCCAGGGTATATACAGCAGGCCCCAGGGTATATACAGCAGACCCCAGGGTATATACAGCAGGCCCCAGAGGTATACAGCAGGCCCCAGAGTATATACAGCAGGCCCCAGAGTATATACAGCAGGCCCCAGAGTATATACAGCAGGCCCCAGAGGTATACAGCAGGCCCCAGAGGTATACAGCAGGCCCCAGGGTATATACAGCAGACCCCAGGGTATATACAGCAGGCCCCAGAGGTATACAGCAGGCCCCAGAGTATATACAGCAGGCCCCAGAGGTATACAGCAGGCCCCAGAGTATATACAGCAGGCCCCAGAGTATATACAGCAGGCCCCAGAGTATATACAGCAGGCCCCCGAGGTATACAGCAGGCCCCAGAGGTATACAGCAGGCCCCAGGGTACATACAGCAGGCCCCAGAGGTATACAGCAGGCCCCAGAGGTATACAGCTGGCCCCAGGGGTATACAGCTGGCCCCAGGGGTATACAGCTGGCCCCAGGGGTATACAGCTGGCCCCAGGGGTATACAGCAGGCCCCAGAGGTATACAGCAGGCCCCAGAGGTATACAGCAGGCCCCAGAGGTATACAGCTGGCCCCAGGGGTATACAGCAGGCCCCAGAGGTATACAGCTGGCCCCAGGGGTATACAGCTGGCCCCAGGGGTATACAGCTGGCCCCAGGGGTATACAGCTGGCCCCAGGGGTTTACAGCTGGCCCCAGGGGTATACAGCTGGCCCCAGGGGTATACAGCTGGCCCCAGGGGTATACAGCTGGCCCCAAGGTGTATACAGGCAGCCCCGCAGTGGCACTAGCCCCCCCATCATGGAAAGAGCCCCCCACACTGTGTAGAGCCGCCCTCCCCCCCCCCCCCCGCTGCATTAACTTACCATCCAGCGTCTTCATCACCGCGGGCTGTCGCGTCCTTCCTCCCGCGCTGTCTTCCCGGTCTCATGTGACCCGGCGGTCGCTATGGAATGACGTCAGCGCGCCGGGTCACGTGAGACCGGGATGACAGCGCGCAGGACCCGCGGCGACACTGGATGGTAAAGCATCGGGGGGGGGGGCTCTGCCAAGTGTGGGGGCTCTTTCCATGATGGGGGGGGCTAGTGCCACTGGGGGCTGCCTGTATACACTGGGGGGGCTGTATGCACGGCTCCCCCTGCCGCTGTGATGGGCGGGGGGAGCCGTGCATATCTAATGAGCGGCCCCACGTGACGGGCCGCTCAGTCATCAGCCTCCCCCCGCCTCCTCCAGCCTCCCCAGCACCGGGACACAGCGCCCACACATATATCACCGTATTGACCCGTGTATAAGCCGAGGGGGTGACTTTTCAGCCCAATTTTTGGGCTGAAAAACTCGGCTTATACACGAGTATATACGGTACCTTTACTGGTATCTAAGTGGAGAAAAAAAATTCAGAAGTTTGGAAAAAAAAATCACACTTTTTACACCATGTTCTGCGACCCTTAGCGTTCTCATTTTTCAGGATCTGGGGCTGTGTGATGGGTTATCTTTTGCTTCTTAAGCTGACGTTTCTAATGATATCATTTTTGGGTGGATGTGCCGTTTTAATTGCCCTTACTGAATTTTATAGCAATATTGCGGTGACCAAAAAAACTTAATTTTTGCTTTTGGACCTTTTTTTTCATTACGCAGTTTATGGCGCTCATTAATTGGTTTTATATCTTGATATATCGGGCATTTCTGAATGCTTCGAAACCAAACGTGTATTTTTTTTTTTTTTAATACTTTTATTGTGACTGGGGGAAAAGGGGGGTGATTTGAAATTGTATGTTTTTTTTCTACATGTTTATAAAAACGTTATTTATTTAATCTTACTTTTACACAGCCCCACAATTCAATCGCTTCTGACAGGTACCGATGAGCTGCAGCACATTGGTATCTGCCAGAAATGCAGACGGTGAGTGGTTGGCAGTGCTTACAAACCACTCACCAGAAGTGCATCGTGGCAGGTGCGGGGGTCAAGCCAGGACCCCGGGCTGTCATGTGAGGGCCAGATATCCTGCAATATTATCATGGGATCTCCGATGCAGGCGGGGAACAGCGCGTTCCCTGCCACAGCACCTTTGGATAGCGCTGTCAATAATTGACAGTGGGATTCAAATGGTTAAAAGCACTGATCGGATTCTGGATCTTATCGGTGCTGTTAGCTGGATGAGATCAGCTGAGATGTCAGGTGTTTGATGTGAGCTCACAAACTGGCCTATGATGTTGTACAACATCATGGGTCATGAAGGGGTTAAATAAAACATTTGCTTATTATATGTGTAAAGTCTGAGTATAATAAATGCACTATAAATAGGTTGGTTATTCCTATGTGCATATTTATTTTTATATGTAGCTACAGAAAACACATGCTTTTACCAAGTGCTGATGATCTTACATGTACACTCGTTTTAGGTTGTAGGAGAAGAAAACACTATGCATTAGGAAGCACAGCTAGTTCAATCACTTGGTTAGTTCCTTTATTAAAGTGCAATGGACTATGTGTAGACTTACCATGTGGAAAGTATGAGAAATGGCAAAAGGATAAACATTGTTTCTCTCTCCGCATTGATAAACATAAATATTTTAATTTTAGCAATGTTTTGTTGCAGGTATTTATGTATTTAATAAAAAAAATAATTGCAAAATAAATAAAATGTAACAATATCTAAATCTTTCTCCCTGCATTATAGTTTCAATGCATAGGTGGTTTTAAATCATAACATATTACATATTTTCTATTCTTTTTATATTTTTAAGTATTTCAACTGTTTCATAAAAGAAATAGCATCTTTGAGCTCAGCATAATGTACGGTATATAACCTTCTTTTCCACTAAAATCTATAATTGTTTAACTTTAGGTATATTGTTTTCTTTATGATGAAGTAAGCATGTGTTCAACGTTATGTACACACTATGACTGGGGTCACACTTGTTATGGCAATTGCGTTCACCGCTACCAGATCCGGATGCGGTGAACGCAATTACCTTCACACACATTTTTCTGCGAAAATGTGTGTAATAAACTGCAATGCGTTAACTGGATTGCTCTGGATGTGTAATCCGGAGCAATCCAGTTACCAGGGGCGTAACTACAATAGGTGCAAGAGTTGCAATCGCACCCGGGCCCTGCAGCCTAGGGGGGCCCCAAACGTCCCTTTGGTCCATAGAAAAAGACTAATACTACTAAAGATTTGCAATAATTGGGGGCCCCATTGGAGCTTTCGCATCAGGGCCCCGAGGTCTGAAGTTACGCTACTGCCAGTTACCATATACTTTGTTCATCCCTGCTGCCGCAGAGATGAACAAGGTGTTAACCCTTTATTAAAACATTAAAAATTAATATTAGTTGTGGGCAACATGTCCACCTCCCTAGAGACATGCTGGCCACTCCTGTGGGCATGTCAGGGGTTAATAACCCAGTTACAGTAAGCTGGCTATTGTCGGCTTTGTACAATTTTAGCAATGAAGCCAACCTGACACTTGTGCAGATATTGTACGTAATGTACGTATAGAATTTGCTGCTGTCCAGGGTCCTGTAGGCATTTACATTAGATCTATGGGCAGCGCACCACCATAGTTCTAATGTAAATGCCTACAGGACCTCGGACAACGGCAGATACTATGCGTACATTAAGTACAGTATCTGCGCAACTGTCAGGGGAGCCGCAGCTTCACTAATAAAATTGTACAAAGCTGACAGTAGGTGGTTTACTGTAAATGGGTTATTAACCCATGACATGCCCACAGGAGTGGCCAGCATATCTCTAGGGGGGTGGGCACCTCCTAGAGACATGTTGCCCACAACTAATATTAATATTTAATGTTTTAGTAAAGAGTTAACACTTTGTTCATCCCTGCGGCAGCAGGGATAAACAAAGCAGGCGGTAAGCTCATTGCTCAGGATTACACATCCTGAGCAATGCAGTTACCGCATTGCGGGTCATTGAACCGCTCCAAAAACTGCAGCCTGCATGATTTTTTGCGCAGGCTGCAGATCCGGAGCTGGTAACCGGATTGCTTGTTAAGCAATCCCGTTACCATAAATGGCTCCTATGGGGGGCAGTTCCTGATCCGGTTTTGGGCTTTTTGAAAGCTCAAAACCGGATCAGGATTTCAAAAAACAAACGTAGATGTGACCCTAGCCTATATGTAACTTTAAAGGGAATGTATCACAATTAGATTT
Organism: Allobates femoralis; assembly: GCA_033576535.1. Classification (NCBI taxonomy): domain Eukaryota; kingdom Metazoa; phylum Chordata; class Amphibia; order Anura; family Aromobatidae; genus Allobates; species Allobates femoralis. The sequence continues at coordinate 310,291,679 of JARQOC010000005.1, read as the reverse complement.
TTTTCCTTATTCATATTTTATATAATTTATTTTGAAGACAATTTAAATTTACAGTATAAAAAAATGTATTATATATGCAGTGGCTTTATCAGTTGTGAGCTGTGCACACCCCAGGCATGCCCAGTTCATAAATATGTTTGGAGCAAGGTGGCTGAGATGCAATATTTTTCTGTCATGGCTATTAACGTGTCATGAGTGTGTCGCAGTTTGATGAGTCCTCAGGCAAATCTGCGATCAGAAGGTCTTAGCGTTTAGTTCATCGCAGATCCACTTTAAAGCCCGCTATTCATTTATCCTAACTCCCAAATAGGTGCTTATTTCATTCAATTCATTGGTGAGGTGTTTAAGGTTCCTTTTGTAAACTGCTGTGATGAATTTATAATTGTAAGCTCAACTTTCACTCTATAAACCCATTTCTTACTCTATCCTATGCCAGCTATAGTTCATTCTATGCAGACTAGTGAAGGATTTGTCTCTGAAGAAAGCTGTGGATATCTTTCCATTGGATCCGGTGAAGCCCCTCTCTGGAGAAGAATTTGAGTTCCCCTTGTTTGACTTCCTTACCTCACGTTGTTTTTATATTAGTAGTAAGACTGTCTTCCTGACCTGCTCACTTGCAAGGGAAAGTACAGGGTATGCCTGGGTCTATGCACGTGATCATCCATGGAGAGGAAGGACCCATCTAGAGGCATTAGGAAGCTCAGAGATCAGCCAGAGGTGAGTTAGGTGGTGGCACCCTCCCCTCTCTCTATCGCCAGGGTTTTCACTTACATCTTTTCTGGTGTACCCCTCTTGTATCATGCACCCAGCATCCCCCAGTCTCAGCAAGACATTATAGCAGGCCACATTTGTTAAGGATATTTACATGGATCCTGTTGCTTCTATTGCTGAACACTTACAAAGTCTGTCTCTAGATCTGACAGATCTAAGGTTTTGCCACAGCAACAACAGTACTCAGATCTTTTGTTCTCAGCAACCAACCAGTCAGAGCCAGAACCTAAGGTAGTGGTTCTTCTGGATAGGCTTTGTTGGGATGTGATAATTTTGTTGTTTTCTATATGACTTGCAAACTTTATTTCAAGCATCAGTCACATTTTTTTGGGATGAGGAACAATGAGTAAATATTATCTCCCTCCTGCAAAGTGATCCTCAATCATGGGACTTTACCCTTCTTACCAACACACAGTCACTCCATTTGTTAAATGGTTTTTTTTGCAGCTCTTGGCCTCATCTATGATGATCCTGGCTGTGTCTCCATTGCTGAATCAAAACTATGCAAGCTCCAGCAGGGGGACAAAGCCGTAAAGGTGCTCTACATACCCCAAGTGGAAAGACCGTGCTCTAAGAAGTCATTTTTGTCAGGGTCTGTCAGAAAGGTTAAAGGATGCTCTGGTGTATATGAAACTCCTGAGTCTTTAGAGACAGCTATATCCCTTGTCATATGGATTGATACATGTCTCAGATAGACCTGTGTTTACCTTCGCCTCCAGTGGAGCTCCTTTGAAGTGAAGTCTTTTGCAAGCCACAATCATAATCATGACCATGATTAATTGTGGCTTCCAAGCAAATTGTGTAGACCTGAATACTCTATTCCATACCTTTGCCTAGTAATGCATTTTATATTAAACAATAAAAAAAATTCCTATGTTTTGAGTTTGAATTCTACTTAATTTTTTTGCCTTTTTACCGCCTGGCTTTTTTAAATGATCAGCTGATCAATCACTTGATTGTTTAAAAAAGTGGGACGGTAAAAAGCCAGCCGGCTGCTTGTGTTTAGTGATTGGCGGCCACTTTCCTCCCGCTCAGGAGGCTCTAGATTCCCGGACACTCACCCCTCATTTTATGGGGTGGAATACAGGATTCTGAGTACAAATGCTGTTCTAAGTCTATATTCCACAGCAGACCTCCATACAGTGAATACACCAGATTCACATCTCACATCAGCTGATTGTTTAAAAGCCAGGCAGTAAAAAGCAAAAAAAAAAAAGTTTTGCGCCACCTGTGGATTTATCCTGCTATGATAAGGTTGCACTTAGGGATCAACTAACCTTTTGTGGTTGTGCCAGTTCCGCACAACCAGAATGTGAGCGTGTGTTATGGCTCAGGCTGCCAGCCTCAGACCTGTATTTCCTTCGTGTCCTTGATCCTCTCAGCTCCCGATCAAGTGCCGATCAAGTGCTCACTCCAAGGCCAGGCCGGACGACGTCAATCAGGTCCTTTCCCTCTGCAGCTCTGTTAGACCGCTTTCCCTGAAGGGAGATGTATACGAGTAGAAATTGTTTAAGCGGTTCTTTGGTAGAGCGCTGAGATTACACAAACACAATTATCTCCAATCTCTATCTTTATTCTTTAAAAGATGATGCTCCAAACTCCAACCCACAACATGTTTCGACGTGGCAAACATGTCTTCCTCAAGTCTTCCGCTTGAGGAAGACATGTTTGCCACGTCGAAACATGTTGTGGGTTGGAGCATCATCTTTTAAAGAATAAAGATAGAGATTGGAGATAATTGTGTTCATGTAATCTCAGCGCTCTACCAAAGAACCGCTTAAACAATTTCTACTCGTAGGCAGTAAAAAGCGGCTTTTTACCGCCCAGCTTTTAAACAATCATGCATCCATTTCAGCCTTTTCCTCAGGCCCTCAGACTGCTTTGTAGGGTCCAGCAGAATAGTGCTCGCATTTCCCATTGACTTGCATTGTACTCACTACTCGTAGCGAATACCTGAGTATTAGAACCTACTCGTTACGATTCTAGTGAGTCCAAATATTTCGCTACTCACTCATCCCTAGTGATGACCAAAAAATTGTAATTCTGGAATTTGTCAATTTTTTTTTCTTGTTACGGTATTAATTAATATATTTTAGTAGATCGACCAGGTTGATACAAAAACATGTTTTTATTTTGTATTTATTTTCAATGAGGAAAAGGGAAGTGATTAGAATGTCGAGATATATATATATATATATATATATATATATATATATATATATATATATATATACAGTACAGACCAAAAATTTGGACACACCTTCTCATTCAAAAAGTTTTCTTTATTTTCATGACTATGAAAACTGTAGATTCACACTGAAGGCATCAATACTATGAATTAACACATGTAAAATTATATAGCCACCTTTTCCTTTGATTACTGCTTTGCACACTCTTGGCATTTCCCTTGATGAGCTTCAAGAGGTAGTCACCAGAAATGGTCTTCCAACAGTCTTGAAGGAGTTCCCAGAGATGCTTAGCATTTGTTGGCCCTTTTGCCTTCACTCTGCAGTCCAGCTCACCCCAAACCATCTCGATTGGTTTCGGTCTGGTGACTGTGGAGGCCAGGTCATCTGGCGTAGCACCCCATCATTCTTCTACTTGGTCAAATAGCCCTTACACAGCTGGGAGGTGTATTTGGGGTCATTGTCCTGTTGAAAAATAAATGATGGTCCAACTAAACACAAACCGGATGGAATAGCATGCCGATGCAAGATGCTGTGGTGGCCATGCTGGTTCAGTATGCCTTCAATTTTGAATAAATCCCCAACAGTTTCACCAGCAAAGCACCCCCACACTATCACATAATTCTTGAATTTTAGTATGGGTTCACACCCTCTGTTGTACACCGTCCCTGTCTTGGGCCCATTTGAGCTAGTGTTCTCTGTTATCAGTTTTTCCCTTTTTTCCAATTTGCCTATACAAAGAGGAAGTTTTTAACACAGATAGAGGCTGAAAATGGAGGTTAGGGACCCAGTCAAGCAGATATGCCTCAACGCGGTGACTGGGTGGTTTATGGATATGGCCACATTTATAAAGCTTAGCGTCTCATTTATTTGGCTTATAAAATATTCCTATATTCTACTTGTCATAGCAGAGTGTCACTTTTTCTGCTATTGTAAGTATTGTGTTTGGCGTTGCACCTGTGTACACTGACAGGATTGAGTGCCACAGTAATTCTTGAATTTTAGTAACATAGTTTTTAAGGTTGAAGGAAGACTTTAAGTCCATCTAGTTCAACCCATAGCCTAACTTGTTGATCCAGAGGAAGGAAAAAAAAAACCATGTGGCAACACTAAGCTTCACATTGGGGGAAAAAAATTCCTTCCTGACTCCAGAGTGTGTTCTCTGTTAGCAGTTTTTCCCTTTTTTCCAAATTGCCTAGCCAAAAAGGAAGTTTTTAACACAGATTGAGGCTGAAAATGGAGGTTAGGGACCCAGTCAAGCAGATATGCCTCAACGCGGTGACTGGGTGGTTTATGGATATGGCCATATTTATAAGACATAGTGTCTTAATTTTTTTGCGTATGAAATATTCCTATATTCTAATTGTCATAGCAGAGTGTCACTTTTTCTATTGTAAGTATTGTGTTTGGTGTTGTACCTTTGCACACTGACAGAATTGAGTGCCGCAGTAATTCTTGAATTTCAGTATGGGTTCACACTCTCTATTGTGCACTGTCACCGTCCTGGGCCTGTTTGAGCTAGTGTTCTCTGTTATCATTTTTTTCCTTTTTTCCAATTTGCCTATAAAAAGAGGAGGTTTTTAATCCAGACAGAGGCTGAAAATGGAGGTTAGGGACCCAGTCAAGCAGACACGTCTCAACGCAGCAACTGGATGGTTTATGGATATGGCCATATTTATAAGGCTAGGGTCACACATAGAAATCTGTTTTTGGAAGTGATTTCCAAGACCAATCTGTTTTGTTTGGGTGCTTTTTGAGCCTCCTACACCCCTGAACGTTTTTGGACTTAGTCATTTTTTGACAAAAATTCTAGAAAAAACGGATCCGGTTTTTTAAGGCATCAAAAAAAAACAGATCCGTTTTTCCATAGGGCCCATGTTAAAACATTTTTTTTTTAAAAACGGCCCCCAAACACGTTGCTAGCAATGTTTTTAGGTGCAGAAAAAATTGGATAGGGTGTTTATTAAATCTAATCTGTTTTTCTATCAGTTTTTGGACTTAGAAAAAAAAAATGCTAAAAATTATGCCAAAAACGGACCAAGGGCTTATGTGTGACCCTAGCCTTAGCCAAATTAGGTCTGCTGCACTTGTCTCTTAAAATTTCCACAAATTCACTGCTAAAAAAACCTTTTTTTGCTAGATATGCCAAATTCTAGCCACCAAATACTTTTTTTTCTAGTCAAAGTATTTGCCAAAATCAGGTCTGGTGCAGTGCTCTCTAAAAACATCTACCAATTAAGAATTAAAAAAAGCCTTTTTTTTTTGCTAGATCTGTCAAAATCTAGCCTCCTAATCCTTTAACTCTAGTGCCAATATTTGTCAAATTAACTCTGGTGTAGTAATCTCTTAAAATCTCTCCAAATTCATTATTAAAAGGCATTTATTGCTAGATCTGCCAAAACCTAGCCACCAAATACTTTATCTCTAGTACCAGTGTTTGCCAAATCTGTTCTGATGCAGTGGTCACTTAAAATCTCCACAAATTCAATGTTAAAATGCATTTATTGCTTGATCTGCCAAAATATAGCCAACAAATTCTTTATCTCTAGTACCAGTGTTTGCCAAATTAGCTCTGGTGCATTGGTCTCTCAAAATCTCCACAAATTCTGTGGTAAAAAAACATTTATTGCTAGACCTGCCAAAATCTAGCTGCCAAATACTTATTTTCCAGTACCAACATTTGCCAAATATGGTCTGCTGTATTAAGTAGTATGTAGTTACAAATCTGTTAGCATGAAACATTATTGGTAAAAGCTGTGGTCATGGTGGTAAGGGGTATTGGCATGGTGCTAATGGGAAAATGCTTGGTGTCCTTGCGATAGGTGGTAAAGTTCCTGAAAACTCTGTTCAACAAACACCGGCTTCTACTCAATAGAAAAATGTCAACTTTCTTTAGTGGATGATTTGCTGTCATCCCTTTCTTAGGCAGCAGCACATCGCTACGACTTGTAGATGAGGCTCAGAAATAGCAGGTGCTACAATGGATATTAATGTTAAGCACTCCATCAAGTTTCCTCTCCTCCACCTCAACTTCAACATCAAACACAGTCCAGTCCCCAGAGGTGTCACCCCAATCACACTTGTTTCCTGGTGTGTCACAAGTCTCCAGCCGCCCAACTTACTCTGGATCAACACAGATGGCTGAGTCTGCAGAGGTGTCCACTCATAGTGTAGCCTGGGAATAAGAGATCTGCTCCAAAGCTCACTGAGTCAAGAAGACGAAATTATCTGCAACAATATCCAAAATGTTTGTGAGCTGGATCTAGGACCGGACGAAGTAGGGTCTGAGCATAATCTGGTCCCTCATTACCAGACTTTAACCCCTGCTTGTAGAGATAATGATGATGATGATGTTGAGACTCAGATACCTGATTTGAATGCCTAATTGACTTTGTACTCAGGGCAGGAAGAGGTTGTATCTGAGGGTGAGAAGTGTGAGAACACAGAGGGTGATGATGAGGTTCTAGATCCCACTTACTGTCAATCCACAGGCACAAAATTTATGAGCGGCAGTTGACTTAGCACTGATGTTTAGTGCCATGTTCCACTAGGAACCTTTCCCCTGACAAAGCTGCGCCCCAGCAGCGATACGCGTGGGGCCTCGGTGCAGCTGGGACACTACAGCTTTCGATTGTTATGATCTTTCCGCTGGGTCTGCCTTGACTCTATCTTGGCTCATGTGGTGACTATTGACTGGTTTATTTTTGTTTGATTTTGGACCATTTTTCTGTGATATAGGTGGTTCTTTGGCCATAGTAGTCACTGGGCCCTTGAACCACTCCACTAAGCCTCTCTCATTATTATTTTTGCTGGGTCATCTTCGACTTTTTTTTTTATCTTAAATTTGCTAGGGTTGCTTATTAATATCCCCTGGGATGCTCCAGTGGCGATTGGGCACATAACTAGCACTGACCCCATACTGTCCTAACGACACCATCTACTCAGAGTCTCCTATACTTGCATACCTGACATGTGTGGTGTACTTGTACACTGCATAATCTATATTGGTCTGCAGAAATTATATACTCTGTGTATCTTCTGGCCCTCTAGCTCACTCAGAATTTTACACATGCTTCTTGTTCTTGCATTCCCCTATGTGGTACTCCCCATCTTTAACTTGATTCATTCTCGCTTAGGCTAGGGTCACACATAGCAATCCGTTTTTGGAAGTGTTTTCCATGACCAATACATTTTTTTTGGGTGCTTTTTGAGCCTCCTACACCCCTGAACGTTTTTGGACTTAGTCATTTTTTGACCAAAATTCCTGAAAAAACGGATCCGTTTTTCCATAGGGCCCATGTTAAAACTTTTTATTTTTTTAAACGGATCCCAAAAACGTTGCTAGCAACGTTTTTTGGCTCAAAAATGTATATAGCAATGTTTTTAGATGCAGAAAAAAACAGTATTTATTACATCTAATCCGTTTTTCTATCTGTTTTAGGACTTAGAAAAAAAAAATTCAAAATCTGATGCCAAAAACGGACCAAGGGCTTATGTGTGACCCTAGCCTCAGAGGGACTAGGGGTCCTTGCATGGAATTGTCCCAGCTGAATGCTTCTGGAGGTGGTGAGGGTGATCCACACAGCTGGGAAATAGTGCCTTCCAGGTGCTCTTCTTCCTTCCTCTTCCTCATAAAGGTTCTGGACCTGGGTGGTATTGGGCAATGGGATCCAGTAGCTGCAACTGGAATCTAGTCAAACATGCTGCAAGATCGGCCTTGTTCACACATACCAATGCGTTTTTTTAGCCCTTAGAAAAACTGATCAGTTTTTCTAAGGGTGCCAAATAGAGTCCCCTGTGGTTGTGAACGTTTTTGAGAACTTTTTGGACTTAGTCATTTTTTCATTAAAAACGCATATGCGTTAACGCATGCGTTATCGTAGGTGCCCATATGTGCCATGCGTTAACGGATGCGTTTCCCTTAGGGCCCCATGTTAAAAAACCGCATACGTTTTTTAAACAACCCATGTGTTTTTTAAAGCACCCAAAAAACGCTGCATGCAATGTTTTTGGAATGGTGAAAAAAAATGCATGTGTTGTAAAAAAACTCAGCTACATGCGTTAAGGCATGTGCGTTTATTTTTTAACAGCTAAAAGACACAGAGAATGCCAAAAATGATGGTATGTGTGAACAAGGCCATCATGTGCAGTCTGAGGCTAGGGTCACACATAGAAATCCGTTTTAGGAAGTGATTTCCATGACCAATCCGTTTTTTTGGGTGCTTTTTGAGCCTCCTGTACCTCTGAACGTTTTTGAACTTAGTCATTTTTTTCCATAGGACCCATGTTAAAATTTTTTTTTTTTTTTAAAAACGGACCCCAAAAATGTTGCTAGCAACGCTTTTGGCTCAAAAACTTACCTAGCAATGTTTTTTAGGTGCAGAAAGAAACAGAAAGGGTGTTTATTACATCTAACCCGTTTTTCTATCCGTTTTTGGACTTAGAAAAAAAAAAATTCTGATGCCAAAAACGGACCAAGGGCTTATGTGTGACCCTAGCCTGACATGTGGTGCTCCCAGTCCTGGATGCTATAGGGTGTTACCTGACTGCTGTGATTCACTCCTCAGGTTTGCGTCTTGCATCAAAGCCCAAGATTAGATCCACACCAGATTCAAACTGAAAAGTGTGGTGGAGCTTCAGGTGATGTATATCTCCATCTCCTCTCCATGATGCTACTCTTGGTCTGGTTCTGCCAAATCATCTGGAATGCTGAATAGGGAAAGTGAGCACTGGGCACTGCAGGAATGCCAGGACAAGCGTAATATGAATTATATGTATAAAGTTGTGCACTTGTATGGCATGAAATGTGAGCCCCAATGGGGACAGTTTTGTAAATGTATGTAAAACACAATGGAACTAATAGCACTATATAAATAAATACCTATTAGTATTATTATATTGACATTAAACAGTGATTGCACATTTTCAAGAAGCAACATCCATACTATGGGTTTTCATTAGGGATGGGCGAGTCTACTGGCTAGGACTCGTTACTCTGCGAGTAGTAAGGGACTCGCAGGACTCGGTACTCTGCGAGTTTCCCAGCGATTACTCGCACAGCAACGAGTCCAATTCAAATCAATATCAATTCTAGTTTTGTCAGAGACTCTGACAAAACTAGGATTGCCATTGACTTGCATTGGTCTGATTACTGTGCAAGTAATCGCTGGGAAACTCGCAAAGTAACTGCTGTTACTTTGCGAGCTGAGTCCGGCTGTCTGCTCTGTGCAGGCTGCCGCAGCTCCAGGGTCCTAGAGCCCGCCTGCTCACAGAGATGATGTAGCAGAGTTGCGATTGTTCTCAGTCTGCTCATTCCCTGTGCATAGACATCTATATCTATGCACAGGGGATGTAGCAGAGAGGACATCGCTTTTTTGGACTACGTCGGACGGGAGAGGATTTTTTTAATTAAAGATGGAGTCCCTAATGGCTTTTTTTTTTTTTATTTCTAATAAAAAATTTTCTCTATGTTTGTTTTTTTAACCCTTTATTGGAGATTCTTAGTGGCCAGGTCAAACGTGGCCTGACATTAAGAATCTCGGGCTTAATACCAGCTTGTATAACAAAGCTGGTATTAACCCCTTTATTACCCAGCGTGCCACCGCCACCAGGGCCACTGGAAGAGCGGGGTTCAGCGCCAGAGGATGGCGCTTCAATGAACGCGCCATCTTCTGGGGCGGCTGCGGGTTGCAATTTGCAGCGGGGTGTGCCCAGAAAACTTGGGCATCCCTGCGCTGCAGATTCCAGCCCCCAGCTGCTTAGCTGTACCTGGCTAGACATAGAAATTGCGCGGAGCCCCACGCATTTTTTTTAAATTATTTTATGAAATTCATGAAATAATTAAAAAAAAGGGCTCCCCTACATTCTTGTGTCCGGCCAGGTACAAATAGGCACCTGAGGGTTGGGGGCAGCCCGTCGCTGCCTGCTGGATCCGGCTGGTTCCAGAAATACGGCGAAGCCCACGTGAAATTTTTTTCTGACAAATCCATAAAACAATGTAAATAAAAGGGACTGCATCTTTATTAACCCCTGGACCATGGGCGAGGGGTTAATAAAGATGCAGTCCCTTTTTTAGGATTGTTTTATTGATTTTTCAGAAAAAAAATTACATGGGCTTCGCCGTATTTCTGGAACCAGCCGGATCCAGCAGGCAGCGACAGGCTGCCCCCAACCCCCAGGTGCCTATTTGTACCTGGCCAGACACAAGAATATAGGGGAGCCCTTTTTTTTTATTATTTCATCAATTTCATGAAATAATTAAAAAAAAATGCGTGGGGCTCCGCGCAATTTCTATGTCTAGGCAGGTACAGCTAAGCAGCTGGGGGCTGGAATCCGCAGCGCAGGGAGGCCCAAGCTTTCTGGGCACCCCCCGCTGCAAATTGCAGCCCGCAGCCGCCCCAGAAGATGGCGCGTTCATTGAAGCGCCTTCTTCTGGCACTGAACCCCGCTCTTCCAGCGGCCCTGGTGGCGGTGGCACGCTGGGTAATAAAGAGGTTAGGGCCAGCTTTGTATTATCAGCTGGCCCTAAGCCCAAAATTTATGGCGGTCACGCCAATATTAGACATGACCGCCATGAATTTCTATTAAATTGTTATTAAAAAAACACAACACAGAGAAAAATTTTTATTAGAAATTTTAAAAAAAGCCATTAGGGACTCCATCTTTAATTAAAAAAATCCTCTTCCGTCCGACGTAGTCCAAAACGCGATGTCCTCTCTGCTCATCCCTGTGCATTAGATATAGATGTCTATGCACAGGGAATGAGCAGACTGAGAACAATCTCAGCTCTGCTACACACAGGAAGAGCAGGCGGGCTCTAGGACCCTGGAGCTGCGGCAGCCTGTACAGAGCAGACAGCCGGACTCCTTACTGTGCGAGTTTCTCAGCGATTACTTGCACAGTAAACGAGTCCAATGCAAATCAATGCCAATCCTAGTTTTGTCAGAGTCACTGACAAAACTAGGATTGCTTCAGGCTGAAGCTTCCGAGACACATCTGCGATTTGTAAATCGCACATTACTCGCTATTACTCGCTTCCCCATTCATTAACATTGGACTTGCTAGACTCGCAACGAGTAGCGAGTCCCGGGCTCGGACTCGCTAGAGTCAAGCGATTCCGAGTAATTTAGGACTCGCCCATCACTAGTTTTCATCAATGTGAAGAGACCTATAAGATCATGGATGTGAAGCATATAATGGCCATATGCTATTTTTATTTGAATTGCTATCACATAAGTGTATAACAGATGGCCTTGCATGCTGCTGACCTTCTGCAATAGTAAAAGTTTGGCCTTAAAATACAAATATTCACGAAAAATTCCCTTAAAAATATAAAGCTCTCTTAAACTGATGTTTTAAGGACATTGTAAGCTTCATAGACTTTCCAGCTGCTGCCACATCTGGCACTATCTCCAAAATTCAGACCCTGCAGGTTTCAAAACACATGTTAATCTTAACTCTTTAAAGGGATACACACCCCGCTAGCACACTACTCAAAAAGTCCCAAACAGACAGAAGGTGAGTTATAAAAAGGACACAGTTTTTATTGAAATATTCATTAAAATATTACCGACAAATACATACAATAAGTAGAAACAACAGGAAACATTACTGTGGCCATATGGGAACCACCAAGACATTTGAAAGAGATGAGTGCCTCAGGCAAAAGAGGCATACATCAATCACATCAAAAATTATAAGGGTAGGTTTTTACAATAAAATTTTAACACAGGTGGAAAAATCAACAAAGGAAAATACGACAGATTGGATAGTCCAATTAAATATACAGTACAAATAATGCACTACAAGTAAAAACCATATACTGCAATATGTAGTAATATAGTAATGACCCTAAATAAATAAAAAAAGAAAAGTAAATGGTACCAAAAAGGTTAGGTCAGCCCAGAAACTTGTGAAAAAATATAATAGAATCAAATTAAGGAAATTTATATTGGATTCCTCCTGCCACTACTGATAGTAGCAAGGAAAAGTGCCACAAATACCATATAGCAGAAGAATATTTTGTATGTAGTGTGGACAAATGTATGTACAGAGCAATTCAATTAAATTGTAGTATCCAATCTAGGGGGGTAGCAATGCACAGAAAGGATTTTTAACACAGGATGAGAAAAATAGAATCTAATAACACAATATATCATGTATTGCCATGCAAGTGATGTGCAAAGAACCCTAAAAAAAGTACAAAAAAAAATGTAAACAAAATTTATCAGAGACATCGGTGAGCTTACAAAATAATAAAAGAAAATAAACAAAATAAAATAATAAATAGAAAGCTCCACCTACCACCCTGCTAGCAACAAGGGAACTTGTTCAAATTCATATTTTTAGCAATTATCAGATCTCCTATAGCTTAGACAGCTCTACACAAAAGAGCAAGCTTGTTAAATTAAATTTCATATTCAAGTAACATCGCAAATCCAACCAAGGGGTTAATCCATATACATACCCTATAGTAAAGGACGAAAGTGAAAACCTACCACATGGATGGATGTCACCAAGGATGTTGTGACACTGGATGATTTAGACTCCTACACCCGTTTTGTACACTCTATGACATCATCAGGGGGATGTTTGCCAGGGAACAGACATAAAGTGGCCCTTTATAAAGTAGCAATTTAATGAGAACGCAGAGATAGCTGAGAGTAATTGACGTTGGCAACCATTTATGGCACCGCTAATCACTTTATCCTCCCTGATCACTATATAAATGAATACATATTATTATTAATATTTTTATTATTATAACATTAAGTAGTGATTGCACATTTTCAAGAAGCAGTATCCATACTATGGGGTTTCATCAGTGGGAGCAGACCTATAAGATCATACATGTGAAGCATATAGTGGATGTATACAATTTTTATATGAATTGCTATCACATAAGTGTAGAACAGATGGCCTTGCATGCTGCGCAGCTTTGTCAGGGAAGGGTTCCTAGTGGAACATGGCAATAAACATCAGTGCTAAGTGCCTGTGGATTGACAGCAAGTGGAATCTGTAAAAGAAAATAGGGAGGGGGACAAGAGGCGCAATAGTGCCCTATCACTAGTGACACTTATTGATGGTGGTACTATGAAGCTGCTCACCTGGTCCAGTTGTGAACCCCACAACTGGTTTGAAGGCGTTTTTGGAAACTATGTTCCAGCTGCTGCAGGACCTCCACCGACCACTGGATAGTGGTTTGAATCCAAGAAATGATGGGAGTGCTGGTGTGTCACGGTCCGCGCTGCTGTGGTGTGGATAAACTCACCAAAGAGCCAAAAGTATTTTCATCCTTTATTCCTCCTCTCTCCTACGCGTTTCAGCGCCACACCTGGCGCCTTCCTCAGTATCCATACTATGGGGTTTCATCAGTGGGAGCAGACCTATAAGATCATGCATGTGAAGCATATAGTGGATATATACAATTTTTATATGAATTGCTATCACATAAGTGTAGAACAGATGGCCTTGCATGCTGCGCAGCTTTGTCAGGGGAAGGGTTCCTAGTGGAACATGGCAATAAACATCAGTGCTAAGTGCCTGTGGATTGACAGCAAGTGGAATATAGAACCTCATCATGACCCTCTGTGTTCTCACATTTCTCACCCTCAGAGACAACCTCTTCCTGTCCTGAGCGCAAAGTTACTTAGGCGTTCAAATCAGGTATCTGAGTCTCATTATTATCATCATCATTATTTCTACCAGCAGGGGTTAAAGTCTAGCACGGGGTCTGGAATAGGACATGGCCTAGCATTTCAAGGTTAAACATTGAACAGGAACAGGGAGATGAGTGACAGGAGTAGTACTGTTGGGTAGAGATGAGCAAACTTTGCTCAAACATGTTCACCAATTTCAAGTTTGTCACAAACATTGCCGATTCGATTCAGTGATGGGAAGCCAAAATACTTTCTCCAAAAGTCGGCGAACGCACCTACCTAAGTTTGGAAAAAAAAACAAACAAAAAAAAACGCTATACCTGTTGCCTAAGGTTCACAAGGACCCCCGTTCCCCACCTGGCAGACCTATTGTGTCGGGGGTGGGTGGTCTTTGTGAACCTATTTGCCAATTTGTACACTTTCATCTTAAGCCTTGTGTCTCTACTCTCCCTTCATATATACAGGACTCTACAGATGCGCTGAGGAGAATTGAGGGAGTTTGTTTGAAGAATGATATGCTTCTGGTTAGCTGTGACGTGGAGTCCCTATACACCTCTATTTGTCATGGTCAGGGGATTAGGGCAGCAAAATTCTATTTAAGCATGACTAATCTTAGTCAAGTACTTATAACTTTTATTATCAAGCTTTTGGAATTTGTGCTTACCCACAACTTTGTTCTATTCAAGGACCGCCCCTACCTACAGCTCCAGGGAACAGCGATGGGGGCGGCTTGTGCCCCCTCATACGCTAATTTGTTCCTGGGGCTGTGGGAGAGGGAAGTGGTCCTTGAAACCCCTGGCCATGACAGGGTGTTATCATGGATGCGCTTTATTGACGACATCCTGTTTGTATGGCAGGGCTCCACGTCACAGCTAGAAGAATTTATGAACTCCCTTAACCAGAATGAATACAACATCAAGTTGACCTGGAAATGCAGTCCCAGGAACATGGATTTCTTGGACCTTGCCATCAACGGGTCACCGGATGGTAAGTTAATGACGGACATTTATAGAAAGAGCACTTCTTCTAACTCGCTCCTTCACTTCTCCTCAGCTCACCCACTGCCCTTGAAGAGATCAATCCCCTTTGGTCAGTTTTTGAGGGCTCGACGCATTTGTTCGAATGATGACACCTTTTTGAACCAGTCTGAGACACTCAAAAAGAAATTTCTGGCCAGGGGTTATTTCCCTCAGGACATCCAGAAGGGATTTAGGAGAGCGTATGAGAAGGACAGGAGTCAGCTACTGGTCCAACAACCAAAAGTTGTTAAAGAAGGGAAAGGTCAAGTAGTTAGATTTATTACGACCTACAATTCCCAGTGGAAGGGGATCCGGGAATCTTTTTCAAGGCACTGGCCGGTACTCCTCTCTGATGGTGACCTGGCGTGTGCCCTGACTAAGGTTCCAACAATTACCTGGAGACGGTCTAAAAATCTGAAGGACCTATTGACAACTAGCCACTATTTACCACCCCGTAAGAAATATCTCTTTGGCAGTCAAGGTCCACCATGGGGATACTTTCCATGTGGGAACTGTTCTATATGTACATTTGTCCCCAAGAGTTCCAACTTTGAGAACTTTGATGGGTCAAAGACCTTCAAAATAGTTCATCATATAACGTGTAACACCGAAGCCATCATTTATCATGCTACATGCCCATGTAAACTCATCTATGTGGGGCTGACCTCACGGGCGTTGAAGGATCGTGCTAAGGAACATGTGAGGGACATTAGGAACGCTGCTGGTACGACTGATGTATTGAAAATTGAAAAATTAAAAACATTACCGAAGCATTTCCTAAAGTTCCATGGTTCCAACCCCAGAGGTTTAGTCTTTAGGGGCATTGACAGAGTGTATTTGGGGTCTAGGGGAGGTGATGTTCAAAAGCTTCTCCTCCAGAAAGAAACCCGCTGGATGGTTCTTTTGAATACTGTTTCACCACATGGCCTCAACGAAGCAGTGAGCTTTAAGTCGTTCCTGTAATTATTGTTTTTTATTTGTTTGATCACTTATATGTTTTATTATCATTTTATCACATTTTAATTCACTTTGATTTGTTTCCTACTTAGTTCCCATCTCCTGATTGTGGGTTTTCCTTCGCTCCTCCACTTTTTCTGTTTTCTGGAATGGTGCCGCTCGTCATCATTTATAAAGTTGGAAGAAATTATCCTGACAGTGAACGCATCATGAAGATCCGGATCTCTTAGTGGGGATATTGATGTATTTCCCTTGAATTTGATCTTTGTGGGGAGGGTGTATGAGTAAATGCATGATTATATCCATAGGTGGTTATCCTGGGTCCTCTGTATGGGGAATTTCCTGCTGCTTGGGGGGAGGGGCGTGCTATGTGATTCATCGTTGCTTTGGTGATTAGCATTGACGGGTATTGATTGTATATTTAGGGTTAATTGGATCCGTTAGGGTACATTACCTTTGCCCATCAAGTTATAGAGTTCCTGTTTGGGGTTCTATCTATAGATATACAGGGGTTTGTGTAATTATATATTTATATGTTGATCTTATATGTTTATTTGTTATAGACCGGCCCCCTCTATATATATTTTTTCCCATGGGCTAAGGGATGTTTTGATTTGCTTGTCCTACTTTCCAAGCAAACGGGAGGATCTAGTTCTACATACATGGCTTCTGCCCGGTCTGTTTCCCGCCCGTGTTCCTATAGCAACAGCACGCTGTGAGGCTGCGTGCTCCCGGCGCATGCTCTGTGTGCCGTGTCGCGGGCTCTGTCCCTGCGCGTTGCCGTGGTGACGCGGCGGATGATGTTGTTCCTCCGCCGCGTCACTTCCGGTGCGCGCTCGGTCGGGGCCTGGTGACGCGGCTCCCATCACGGAGAGCGCCGTGCTTGCGCCCGCAGCTGTTAGAGACATTTGATCTCTGTCCATCAAGCGCTATCTGGCGCAATCAGAACAGCTCTTTTTCCTTGGGGCGGGACTTCCGGGGTATATTGGCCATGTTTATGTTATGCAGCATTCTATTGGGGATGCATTAATTACTGATTTAATTCACCTGTATGGGGACTATTTAGGGGAACATTTCACCATTATATGATAGCCTCCTGACGAAGCCTGGACGGGAGAAACACGTGTTGAGGCGAGGGGTGCACGATCTGCTGACTCACTATGTCACAAGGTAACCAGATTAATCATTAATGTAACCTTGACCTCAATTGTATTTTTGGTCCCCTTAGTTTAGGGTTTTGGTTTGAGATACGCTGTAGTGATCTATCTGTCCTTGTAGTACTACCACATACCATGTTTATGGTCGTAATACTTGTTTAGATATTCCAGTTTTCTACATTGATTTTCAATGGGATGCTGTTAGTGAGTCAGTACTTTGAGTACCGCTATTCTTGCATGGTGATCAGATTTGTTTTTAATGGGGTTTTTTGCCTTTTGTCTTTTCTATCATCAAATATATTTATGATCTGTATTGAATTTGTGCAAATATCTATTTAATAAAATTTCTAGCATTTGGATTGGTTCAGTGGCTCTCTTTTCTTACAATTGTATAAGAGCTGATTATGCCCCTGTATGTAGGTGTTTTTATTTTTATTTTTTTTTAAGATTGGAAAAAGTTTGAAATTTAAAATAGGCCTAAAACCTTACCTGTTTATTTGGGGTCAAAACGCTCACCAGAAGACTTATTGACTAGAGACTACACCTAACTTATAATGAGGAGTGTCTTCAGCCATCGGGTCTACCGACTTGTGTAAAGCTGTAGAATTTTTGGGATTTTTTGGGGAATTTTTTAAGCTTCCTGGAGTTTGTATGTGTTTTGACACCTGCAGGGTCTGACGTTTGGAAACAGTGCCAAATGTGGCAGCAGCTGGGAAATCCAGGAAGCTTACAATGTCCTCAAAACATCAGTTTAAGATAGCTTTACATTTTTAAGGGATTTTTTTGTAAATATTTTATTCTAAGAGCAAAATGTTTTTATTGCAGAGTGAAACATTTTTTGGTCTTCATTCTGGGAGCGCTGTGAATACTTTTCCGGATAGCCCCAATTGGAAACCTTTTGGAAACTGGACAATCCACGGATTTTATCTAAATGTGTGGTGAACACTTTTAACCCCCAAGCTCTTTACAGATTTTATAATGTCGAGCAGTGTAAATGAAAAAGTAATTTTTTTTTTCACAAAACAGTTCTTTAGCTGCAGTTTTTTTTTTTTTTTTTCATTTTTCAAAGGTCAACACCAAAAAATGGAAAAAAAACATGCACTTGAGGTGTTGTTGGGCTGTGGTATCTGATTGTACATGGAGATGCAAAAGATTTCCCTGACACACCTTGTGTTGTGAGGGGGTTTCTACTTTGCTGTCACCAATTGGCATTATTCTGATGATCAGTCGTTATTCTTGCCCTGGTCTTTTCTGTAATATATATATATACATGTATCGCCAGTATCAGCAGACCTTATTTTTCTGCTGAGTTCACTAAATGGCCTTTTTAAGCGTCAGTTTTTAACTGTGCACTTTTATCTGTTATTTTTAGTTGTATCACCTTTACCCTGCTATTTCTATTTCCCTGATGTATTGGGAGTAAATGGAGAGTGTAGAGTGTTATGGATGGAGATTAAGAGGAGAACAAAGGAGAACAATCACCATGCACCTTATGGACACTATATTCATATATAACTTATATTGTATGGGAGATGCAGCTTCTACTCCATCTCACACTTTAACTATAATATTTGTGAAAATTCGTGCACAAACTGATGTTTATTTGTATTTCTCCCCTTTCTTTTCTTATCTCTACTTACTATATGCATTTAAACTTTAGATTTACAACACCAACAGTGTAATAACGCTCCTTAGATCTGTTTACAAGTGAGAGGCGGTTCTACACACTCCATGTCACATGATTGTGACTTGGGAGTGTTTTGCCCTTAAATTTGCCCATAACTAAGATGGTAGAGCGCTACTGCACATGCTCACTGCGCCGACGGTCACCTCTGTTGTTTTGAGGCTTCCGGATTGGACGCACGGGGCGGATGATGTCACTGGAAGTTTTCTTCCTGCCCCGTGCACCCTGGAAAGCCTTCACCTCCTGTTGGGGACCGCTGGTGCAGTGCACAACCTCATTCGCAGCTGCACATCATTACTTCATAAGGTAAATTGATAAATAGCTGATCCAGCATTATCACCCCATGCCCCCTGAAGCAGCCACACGCGAAACACGTGTTGGGGCTGTGACATGTGCTGTTAAGAAGGAGGACCCCATCACAATGGGTAGGTGAAGCTTAGTAACTGATGCACTTTAGGGTTGTGGATGGGAATGGCACTCGTATAGTGATTGTCACTACCTTATATCAATATCCCACCCTCCCCATCGGGACTCAACAGTAATTGCTAGGCTCACCATACCATGGGCATTTTTCCTCCCTCCACTGCCGTGTCTTTCTCCTTTCCTATCCTTGCACTGTCTGATGTTACACTACTTATCTTATACCACTGCACTGAATTATGTGTTATTTGTCCTTGTGGTCAATAAAGACTTACTTTGTTGCATTTATACACTTGTGTGGACTTAAGTGGTTTTACTAAATATAAGCATAGATATACTTGATTCTGCTTGATTTTAAATGTCGTTTTGAGTAGATGCCTGGTAGAATGTCCTGATACCATCCTCTCTTTCTGATAATAGGTCTATTTGTGGCTGGACCACAGATTTAGCAATCAATATTTATATGCTGAAAAGTCTATTTGTGGCTGGCTACAAATTTAGCAATCAGTTTTTATATTCTGAAAGCTAGCGCAAACTTACTAATTATTTTCTTCTACCGAACAAATGCCAAATTTTGTCAAGTTTTAGAAACGTGTTCAGGAACCCAAGCCCAATTCCAAAGGGGCAAGGCTCCTACTGAATTTGAGATTTGCTAACTGTTTTGAACAAGCTCGCTCATCTCTACTCGAGACCTATATAAAATAGGAATATTGAACACTTGCGGACATAGACAAAAGAGGGCCCGTGTGGAAGAAACAACACATGGGCCCTTTGTAGTCCTAGAGCTCATGAAATGAATAATTCTACCTGCTTTGGTGGTAGAATGCATCCTCTCACCTACTGGGCCTCTGTAAAGAAGTACATGTTGCACAGAAGATATGTCCACCCCTGATGGGGACAGATGACATCTTTGCCTTGAGGTTTTATTTAAGATTAAAATATTAAAGGAATAAAGTTGTAATGCAAATTGGTCCCTGAGAGAAGTGCATATTCATTTTTGGAACTGTTAAAAGACTCCCCTAATTAAATGTGCTATTAAACAGTATGAAGACAAATATAGGTGGTGTTTATTTTGTTTTAATATAGTATAATGTATAGTATTGTATATTTGGAGTTAAAACGTCCGAAAGAGATATTAGTATGTTATCATAGGTTAATAACTGTAGTACCTACAATATAAAGTTAATATTAAATATCCCAATACAATAATCATTCTATAAATATGTACGATGTAAAATGTGCAATGAGATCTTTGCTTGTACTCCATTTTTCTTTATTGGCATCCTTAGACTCATCCCATGGGACATCTGCAAAGCATGGAACTTGGACTTTGAACATCCTCAAGTCAAGCATCAAAAAAGGTGACAAGGGTTAGGGAGGCTCCCTGACATTTTGTGCACAGACATCAGCCTGTGCAATTAAGGGCCACCTTTCCAGCAAACAGTAATTGAAAAGTGTGAACCACATGGGTCTCAAGTCAATAATAGTGTAAGCACACAAATGACACTCTAAGCTTTCTTCTTTTACCAGCCACTGCTCTTTGCATTTCACCTTTTATCCCTCTCAGCATCTTCGCTTAATCCACTCTAATGAGGTGAACGATACTGCTAAATATGGGAGGCTAATGGTTTAGCTTTGGACAAATACAACAGACAAAAATACCTTCTGTATTCAATACAGTGATATATGAAGACTACATTTATCATCTACTACTTAGTGTATGATAAAATTATAATTGAGACAACAATAAAGAATATGATTGTATCTTCTTTGTTCTAACCACCTTCTGAGGTAGCTCCAAGCAAAGGTGATTGCTGCACTTAAACTCCCTTGGATTCCCTGCCCTGGAAGGTCATTACTGGTGACCACATGTCATATTCATGTTCACAAACAGCAGGTGACTGCTAACAGTAACTAATGTGTGAATTGCTTCCCTTTTTTGCTTTTTACCCATCTGTCAGTATTTAGGGGGTAGTCTGAACACAGCATGAATTCATCTGTCCCTTGTTTATACAGTAAATGGTTAGGTTTGTGTTAATAGTCGAAGAATTAAAAAGGTGTAAAAATAATGATAAAATGTAATGCCATAATAACAAACAAAAATATATTATAACATTTTATGCAATTGGTATGATATATATTTTTTTATTTTGGATGCATTAAAAAAAGTTCCTTGGTATTTGTTGATCAGATATATGGTACCAATATGTTGCCAATATAACACACTAGGCTTAAAAAGTGATATTAATGTGAAGATAAGATTTCAGCCAATTGGACCCTGTGTAGATATGTACGCACAAGGGATGCTTTAGTACATTAACTGCCATGCACAAAATACTTATAGAAGACTTCTCATACAATGAGTTTCTATAGGATTAGGCCGCAAGGCTTAAATGTACACATAACTTCAAGCGAAATGCTGATAATTTTAGCTCTTACACTTCTTGTACCTCCTTCTCTTTTCTTTGAGCCTAATCTGATTTTGCCAGTTCACTTTGATCTGTTAGGGGCAGGCAAGTCATGTCCACAAGTACAGATGGAGTAAATATGGAGATTAGCCTCTCCTCTTACTGCATTAGCTCCTAATACCTGATTAAGTCCAGAATCATGCAATTGTCTCAGTGCTGGCTATCAGAGTGGCAAAACTCAGAAGGGGGTTGGATGAAGGATGATTTTGTAATAGATACTTATTTTATCCAAGTCCTCTAAGAAGATTAGGCCTGAGGGCGTCACATTAGCTATGATCTCCAGGCCTGTGGTAGTCTCTTGCAGTTTTCAAACACCTCTGCTTCAACCTTAGAACAAACAGGCAGCTTGGACTGAGGCCCCATGTAGTGGCATGAATAATTGCACATTGCCAAGTGTTTGAAGATCACAAAGTGCTGTGTAAATTATCCAGTTTGGGCTTAGTAGCAGTGATTTGTGGTGACTTATTGCATCTTTTCACAGTTCAGAATTCAACTTTCTACAGTCGTTATCATGACTTTGATGAGGAATGAAAGTTAAGTAATGTTCTTACGCTCCCCAGCTTCACACTTGTGGGGGTTTTAGGTATTAATAAAATCTGTTCTTTAAATTCCATGTCTTCATATTCTGCATTGGTTCACTTTTGTTCAGAAGGAAAAGATTAATGTAATGACTTCAAGCATTAAATATACTATGAACTTTACAACTCAACTTTCACTAAGATCTGAAGACAAAAACTTATATGACTTCTTGGAATCTGGACATCTGTTTTATTAAATCAGGAAATGTTGTATTTCCAGTACCATTGAATCTTTAAAATTGTTCTCTTTTTATATATTATAGGCAACAAAAGCTATTATATTAAGTATCTTTAAACATTTGTGTAAAGTGAGTTTAAGAGTAAAGTATACAAATTTGGGGGAAACATTAATAAAATTGGATTTTTGGTTTGGAAAATACAAAACAAATTTGTTAAAAAAAAAAGTTGAATTTTCTTTAAAACTGAACTTGAAGACGTTAATGGAAACAAAGTCAATATCATTGCTTCAACATTTTGATTTTTCTCACTTCATATAGCATCAGTTAAAATTTTGGACACACCTGCTTATGGCCAGGGTCACACATGCAAGTCCATTTTTTTAAGCCCTTAGAAAAACTTATCTGTTTTTGGACTTTTATAAAAATGTCCCAAAAACGGATTTAGCCCAAAAATGGATGGTTTGTGTGACCCTGGCCTATGAAATATTTTTCTTGTTTTTATTGGAATGTGCACATTGAAGATTCAAACTGAAGGCAGCAATACCTCAAAGAGACGATATGAACAAAGTAGTCTTGCAGTGCTGAGGATCTGGATTCAGATTCCACTAAGTTGTTTGTATATTCTCCTCATGTTTGTATGGGGTTCCTCCAAATACTCCAATTTCTTTCCACACACCAGAGACTTAGGCTGGGGTCACACTTGGCATGAGTTTTTTTAGTGACTTAAAAAACTCATGCGTTTTTGCATGCGTTTTTTCATTTCAGCATGCGTTTTTTTAAGGTGTCTGATGGCACCCTGCGTTTTTGCATGCGTTTTAAAACAGCACCCAAAATAGTGCATGCACTATTTTGGTGCTGTTTTTAAAACGCATGCGTTTTTTAGAAAACGCATGTGTATTTTTAACATGGGCCCTATGGAAAATGCATGCGATTTTTAGAAAATGCATGCGTTTTTTGATGGTACTAATGTACCATGCGTTTTTGACGTCACCTAATCACATAATTGCAAAAACGCACACAAAAACGCATGGTACTGTCACACATGCGTTTTTGCTATTAGGGCATGTGTTTTTTAACATGGGGGCCTATGGGTGCGCTTTTACATGTTTTTTTGAAAACGCAGTTCTCCAAAAACGCATGAAAAAAAACACACGTGTGACCCCACCCTTACCGATTGGGAATGTAGATTGTAAGCCGTTATGGGGAAAGTGATGATAATGTCTGTGGAATTGATGGCACTATATTAAACAATATAATAAATAAAACAAGTGGTAAAGCAACATATTTGAAACAAAACAATATATTTTTTTCTATATTTTCCTCAAAGTACCCCCTTTACTCTGATGGCAGCTTTACATACACTTAGCAAGTTTTCCAGCAGCTTTATAAAGTAGTATGGTATGGCTTTCAGTGAATGAGTATGCTTTTTCAAGACTAAGGCTGGGGTCACACTCAGTGCTGCCCCTGCGGCAGCCGGATTGCGTTACAGCAGAGCTCAGCCTGCTGTAACCGCCAGCGGTAACGTCGGGAACTTTGGGTGAACGCTGCCCTTAGTTACCCGATGTATACCATAGTTACTGGCCACACACAAAGCTGCCTGGACTGCGGTAATCCTGAGCGCAGAGAAAAACGTGCAATGTTGCTGCATTCACCCGAAGTTCCAGATGTTACTGCTGGCGGTTACAGCAGGCTGAGCTCTGTTGTAACGCAATCCGGCTGCCGCAGGGGCAGCACTGAGTGTAACCCTAGCCTAAATTTGAGAAAGTGCCAGTAGTCAGAAGTTTTTGTGATCATCGGTTGTTTTCTGCAGAGGCAGAATTCCAAAACTGTTTTAAGCCAAAATATTTCCACAAGAACACAGCTAAGTAAAGAAAACTGTCAGTCCAGCATTAGTTTAATGTAGAGAGCGCAAGGCACTACTGGTGCTGCTCACGGGGTGCTCAAGTAGGTTTCCAAACCGAAAAAAACTTACACAAATTATCAAAGGCACTCTTCTATAAAGTGGATTAAATAAATATTCATACATAAGAATATTTCAGTTTAAAAAATACAAGGCACTTTCCTATAAGAATGCTTTCCATTGCGTTTTAGTTAAATCCGATGCTGTCCAATGAAAATCGGACAGCATCAGATCCAAACTGATCCCTTCAATTGGATGCCAAATAGGTATCCGATTCCGACATTTTGCAGGATCAGTTTGGTCTCCTGTCACCTCGCTCCCCTCCTCTCTTCCTCCTGCCATCTCGTTTTTCCCCTGCTGTCCCCTGTTTTGCCCTGGTGTCCCATGCTGTCCCCCTGTTTTCCCCTGCTGTCTCCCTGTTGTCCCCTGCTGTCCCTCTGCTGTCCCCTGCTGTCCCCTGTTTCTCCCCGCTTCTCCTGTCATTCCAACATAAAAAAATCTTTATTCTCACCTGCCAGCGCTCCCCCGCGTGCCCATAGAGCTCCCAATCGGTTTTACAGGACCTGCGATGATGTCAGAACCGCTCATGTGACCCGATCAGGGTTGTGACATCATTCCAGGTCCTGTTTACCGAGTGGGAGCTGATGGAGACGCCGGGGGAGTGCTAGCAGGTGAGAATAATTTTTTTTTATTTTAAACACTTGATTTTAGTTATATTTCACTTCCACGTATGTATATACATTGCGGAAGTGAAATTAGGCGGCACACAATAGTTTTAGTGTACTGCGCATTTACTGAGCATGCTCAGTACACTAAAATCGTGTCCGAGGAGACATCAGATGTTTCCTTGGACCCTGCTCCATAGGGCCCCATGTTTAAGTCATGGGATCGGATCGGATTTGGCATAATTGCCATCAGATTTGTCTCCGATCCAATTCACTCCGAATTTTTTCAGGAGCCAAAATCGCAGCAGTCTACGATTTTTGCTCCTGAAAAAAATCGGACAGAATCAGATCGGAGGCAAATGGGATGGCAATTATGCCAAATCCGATCCTATCCCCATTGGATAACATGGGGGCTGATTCAGATCCAATGCTGTCTGATTTTCATCGGACAGCATCGGATTTAACTAAAACACAATGTGAAAGCAGCCTAAGGTGCATCAAATTAATAATTATTCATAGCAATTTTCTTTACACTGAATTATATTTATGAATTTGATCGACCTTATATGGGAATTGCCTTGTATATTTTTTCTACAGCATTAATTAAGACCTGAAGATCTTTACATTTGGAAGATTTCTAGAATCTTGAAGGTATGCTCAGGTGCAAGCATGTAAATCATCAATCGCTGAAATAAAACTGGCTCTCAAGAGGACAGACTTAGGAAAGGAAGACCAAGAATTACCTCTGCCGCAAAGGGCAAGTTCACCAAAGGTACCAGCTTCAGAAGCTGTAAAATGGCAACACGGCAAAATATACCCTTCATAAATGATGCAAAGAAATTAAGTAGCAACAGGACAATGAACCACAAAACTTGGCCAGGATATGAAAGGACTATATTAAGAGGTAGAGGGTGGGATGCTACATAAGATGACTTATCAGAGATGATGCCAAGCATATATAAAGCAGAGTACATAAGGAATCTAAGATTTAATACAAATTACGGTTTATTTTGCAAATCTTTTTTAATCAATGTTTCCATATTTTCCACGTCATAGATTTTCTGCATTCAGTTTGAATCTACAATGTGCACATTCCAAAAAGAACAAGAAACCATTGCATGTGCCAAGCTTTGTTCTGGGTACTACTTTTTAACCACTTCCCGACAAAACCTATTTTAGCTTTCATGATTTTGTGTTCTTTCAGGTACAATGACTATTTATATTTGTTGCCTACACAGCCATATAGGAGGAATTTGTTTTGTGGGATGAGTTGTAGTTTTGATTGACCCAATTTTTTTAATAATATTGTAAAAGACCATCTCAATAAATTAGTTTATCATCAAAAACTTAATTTATTTCAGTAATTCAATACATAAAGTGAAATGCATATGTCATATAAAGTCAATACATACAGAGTGATCTTTTTCAAGTGTTTATTTTGGTTAATGTTGATGATTATGCCTTGCAGCCAGTGAAAATCCAAAATTCATTATCTCAGAAAATCAAAATAATTAGCACAATACACATGCAAAGGCTTACTAAGCATTTAAAATAGTCCATTAGTCTGACTCAGTAGTCTACTCTACACAATCATGGGGAAGACTGCTGACTTGATACATGTCCAGAAGACAGTCATTGACACACTCCACCAGGAGGGTAAAGCCACAAAAGATCATTGCTAAAGCACCTGGGTGTCCACAGAGACCTGTATCCAAGCATTTTAATAAAAAGTTGAGTGGAAGGAAAATGTGTGGTAGAAAATGTTCAACCACAATAACCGGGATTGTTAAGAAAAGGCCAGTCAAAAATTTGGGGAAGATTCACAAGGAGTGGACTGCTGCTGGATTCAGTGCTTCAAGAGCCTCCACACACAAACATATTCAGGACATGGGCTACAACTGTCACATTCCTTGTGTCAAGCTGCTCATGACTAATAGACAACACAAGAAGTGTCTTACTTGGGCCAAGGAGAAAAGAACTAGACTGTTGCTCAGTGGTCCAAGGCATTGTTTTCAAATTACAGTAAATTTTGCATTTCACTTGGAAATCAAGGTCCCAGAGTCTGGAGGAAGAGTGGAGAGAACACAATCCAAGCTGCTTGAGGTCAAGTGTGAAGTGTCACGTCCTACTGACGGACCCCACACGTGGACCCACTGGACCGCGTAGAGCGGATGCTGATACCGGGTGATAGAGAGTCAGACAAGTACCGTAGAGTCAACAGGTTTATTAACAACAACACAAGACCCCACACCCCTGGGGAAAGCCACAAGGTCGCAGCACTGGAAACCCACCGAAGGAGGCCCCGGAGCGCTTAACCCCTATACAGGGATCCCGCCGGTACCAACCTCGTAGGGGCCAATGCAGCGGACACGAGTGTTCAACTGACCCCAGGCGACGTGGTAACAAAACAGCAACCGGGTATACAATAAGAAACGGGAAACTGGGAACACGGGGACCAAGAATACAGGGAACCAGGAACACGGGGTCCAGGAACACGGGGAACCAGGAACACGGGGAACCAGGAACACGGGGAACCAGGAACACAGGAGATCCGTTGCCAGGCTTGAGACAGAAATCAGCGTAGAAGAGATCCGGGAAACCAGCCAGGAACACGGCGGTCAGCAAGGAGCCGGCAGGGCACACGAGGAATCCGGAACCAGGCTTGAAACAGCGATCAGCTAGGAGAGATCCGGGAAACCAGCCAGGAACACGGAGGACAGCAAGGAGCCGGCAGGGCAGGAATCTGTAGGAAGTAACACAGAGAAATCAGGTAACAGACCAAATAAGGAGCGACCTGACCAGACCAGTAATGGCAGCTCCACTAGGGAGAAGTTGCCCTGGCCCCGACTGATTGGAAACAGGAGGTTTATATCAGAGCAGGGCAGTCCTGATTGGCAGGACACAGAGGCATGGTGATTGGCTGAGGGGAGGAGCCAGATCCTTGCAGTCTCTCCAGCAGATACTGATTAGGAGACAGTTTCATGTGCTCAAGCAGTGGTACCGGAAGTGAGAGGAGCAGTGTTGCTCAAGCAGAGGGTCCTGGACCCCTGCGGCTGGAGACAGGTGCGCGTACCCGGGGAGCATACGGTAAGGAAGACGCTACCCGACCGACCTGCGGGCGGCGGCTGCCAGCGCCCCGGAGCCGTCGGCGGATGGTCGACACCCGGGGCCCTTGAGGCCAGACAGGGGCGGTAGGAGCCAAGGGAGTATCGGCAGCAGGTTGCGGGGCACGGGCGGCAGACCCCCGAGGGGTAACAGTACCCCTCCTCTCTACGCCCCCCCCACCCGGACGGAGACCAGCCAGGAACCCGCGCAGGGGGCTCGGGGCATCGGCGTCCACCACCCCGGTCCCAAGGGCAGAAGGGACCCGAGGGCGGTTGCTTGGGCGTCATGTGACGAGCACAGGAGGAACAAGACGTCATCAGGGACACCGACAGGCAGGACGTCGTCAGGGACACCGACAGGCAGGACGTCATCAGGGACACCGACAGGCAGGACGTCATCAGGGACACCGACAGGCAGGACGTCATCAGGGACACCCACCGGATCAAGGCTGGAGACTCCCCAGGAACACAGAGGAGGAGCCCGTCCAGGAACAAGACACGATGGGACGGTACCTGGGCTTCCTGTTGTTCTCGGTAGGCTGGCAAGCCGATCATCCGTAGAGGACATGTGGGAAGCCATCCGAGTCTGTACCTCACGCAGAAGGTCCAACTCCTAGTGGAGACTCAGTACCTGGAAAGAGGGAGAGGGAACAGTGGCAGAGGGCGCCCCCAAGCGGGCCACTATAGACCGGAGGAACGCCACGACCTGGTCGGTAGTCTGGCGGAGTGCGGCCAACTCTCTCGGGAATCAAACCTGGTATCAGCGGGGTCCATGGCCAGGGCAAAATCTCTCACGTCCTACTGACGGACCCCACACGTGGACCCACTGGACCGCGTAGAGCGGATGCTGATACCGGGTGATAGAGAGTCAGACAAGTACCGTAGAGTCAACAGGTTTATTAACAACAACACAAGACCCCACGCCCCTGGGGAGAGCCACAAGGTCGCAGCACTGGAAACCCACCGAAGGAGGTCCCGGAGCGCTTAACCCCTATACAGGGATCCCGCCGGTACCAACCTCGGAGGGGCCAATGCAGCGGACACGAGTATTCAACCGACCCCAGGCGACGTGGTAACAAAACAGCAACCGGGTATACAATAAGAAACGGGAAACTGGGAACACGGGGACCAAGAATACAGGGAACCAGGAACACGGGGAACCAGGAACACGGGGAACCAGGAACACGGGGAACCAGGAACACAGGAGATCCGGAGCCAGGCTTGAGACAGAGATCAGCGTAGAAGAGATCCGGGAAACCAGCCAGGAACACGGCGGTCAGCAAGGAGCCGGCAGGGCACACGAGGAATCCGGAACCAGGCTTGAAACAGCGATCAGCTAGGAGAGGACCGGGAAACCAGCCAGGAACACGGAGGACAGCAAGGAGCCGGCAGGGCAGGAATCTGTAGGAAGTAACACAGAGAAATCAGGTAACAGACCAAATAAGGAGCGACCTGACCAGACCAGTAATGGCAGCTCCACTAGGGAGAAGTTGCCCTGGCCCCGACTGATTGGAAACAGGAGGTTTATATCAGAGCAGGGCAGTCCTGATTGACAGGACACAGAGGCATGGTGATTGGCTGAGGGGAGGAGCCAGATCCTTGCAGTCTCTCCAGCAGATACTGATTAGGAGACAGTTTCATGTGCTCAAGCAGTGGTACCGGAAGTGAGAGGAGCAGTGTTGCTCAAGCAGAGGGTCCTGGACCCCTGCGGCTGGAGACAGGTGCGCGTACCCAGGGAGCATACGGTAAGGAAGACGCTACCCGACCGACCCGCGGGCGGCGGCTGCCAGCGCCCCGGAGCCGTCGACGGATGGTCGACACCAGGGGCCCTTGAGGCCGGACAGGGGCGGTAGGAGCCGAGGGAGTATTGGCAGCAGGCAGCGGGGCAAGGGCGGCAGACCCCCGAGGGGTAACATGAAGTTTTCTCAATTAGTGACGATTTGGGGAGCCATGTCATCTTTTGGTGTAGGTCCACTCTGTTTCATTAAGACCAAAGTCATCGTTGCCGTCTACCAGGAAATTTTGGAGCACTGCCAGCTTCCTCTGCTGACAAGCTTTTTGGAGATGGAGATTTAATTTTCTAGCAGAACTTGGCACCTGTCCACAGTGCCAAAAGTACCCATACCTGGTTTAATAATCACATTATCACTGTGCTAGATTGGCCAGCAAACACGCCTTGCCTAAACCCAATAGATAATTAATCTATGGGGTATTGTCAAGAGAAAGATGAGAGACACCAGACCCAACAATGCAGCCAAGCCGAAGGCTACTTTCAAAGCAACCTGGGCTTCCATAATACCTCAGCTGTGCCACAGGCTGATCACTTCCATGACACGCCACATTGATGAAGTAATTCATGCAAAAGGAGCCCCAACCAAGTATTGAGTGCATTTACTGTAAATACTTTTCAGTAGGCCAACATTTATGATTTAAAATCATTATTTCTGTTGGTCTTATATAATTTTCTAATTTTCTGAAATAATGAATTTTGGGTTTTCATTGGCCATAATCATCAACAAATAAACACTTGAAAAAAATAATTCTGTTTGTAATGACTCTATGTATCTCTATATATGCGTTTCACTTTATGTATTGAATTACTGATATAAATTAATTTGTTGATGATATTCTAATTTATTGAGATGCACTTGTATAAGGGGTAATGGGGAAACAATCTCTAATTATGAGGAAAAAAATTAAATTCTGCCATTGTTTTTTAAGTTCGGTTTTAAGAGGGGAATGGTGGCTCAGTGGTTAGCACTGCAGTTTTGCTGCAGTTTTATATTATAGCATTCATTGTCTGGTAAAAATGGTATGTCAACATTATTCCTCAAGTCAATACATTTATGGCACTAAAATATATTGCTTTTTTATATTTTAGCTCATCTCTAGTCATTGCGTTAGAAACACAAGCTAGCTGTGTGACATAGCCAGAATTTCTATGTCATAGAATTATAGAACAGGAGAATGGGGAGGGACCTCAAAGGCCATTGGGTCCAACTCCTTGTAAGTGCAGAATCTTCTTATTTATCTCTGCTATATGTTTATCCAGTTTCTGATTGAAGATTTCCATTGATGGAGAGCTCACAACCTGCCTTGGCAGCCTGATCCACACTCTGACTGTCCTCAGCATCAGAAAGTTTTTCCAAATGTCTAATGTGCACCTCCTTTATTTTACTTTTATTCCATTAGTTTTATCCCATTGTTTTCCCCATTTATCTCGTTTTATCCCATTGTATTCTTTGTGCTAATGAGAATAGGGTACTTCCCTCTGAACCTTTCAGACATTTGTAGACAGTTATTAAGTTTACTCTCACTCTTCTCTTCTGCAAACTATACATTCCTAGTTCTTTTAGCTGGTGTTCATAGGACATAGTTTGCAGACCTTTGGGCATCTTGGTTACCCTTCTCTGGACTTGCTCTAAAGTATCACTGTTTTTCCTGAATTAGGGTACTTTCACATCAGCGGTTATTTGAAATCGCGGCAGATGCGGTGAAAAAATCTGCCGCGATTACCGCATAACCGCTGCACTTGCAGCACAGTTGCGGCAAGCCCCATAGAATGTCTATGCGGGCTTGCGGCAGGTGCGGCATCGCGGTTTTTTCGCGCCCGCACCTGCCGCAAGTGCCAAAACCGCACTTGCCGCACCTGCCTCAAGCCCGCATATACATTGTATGGGGCTTGCTGCAACTGTGCCGCAAGTGTGCCGCAAGTGCAGCGGTTATGCGGTAATCGCGGCAGATGCGGTTTTTTCACCGCATCTGCCGCGATTTCAAAAAAACGCTGATGTGAAAGCAGCCTTAGACTGCCTAGATTTGTACACAGTATTCCAATTGGGGTCTGACCAAGGATGAGTATAGATTAATAATTACCTCTCTTGATCTAGATTCATTGCTTGTCTTGATACATCACAGAATTGTATTTGCCTTTTTAGCATATTGAAACTGTGATCTACTATGATACCCAAGTTTTGCACCCCCCTTGCTATCACTTAGTTCTGATCCTCACATACTATGTATGCTTTTTACATTTCTGTTACCTAGATGTGGGGCTTTGCATTTGTCCCTGTGAAACACCAATCTGTTCCGCTCGGCCTATTGTTTGAATGTGTCTACATCCTTTTGAATATTCTCTGTCTTCACTAGTGTTAGCCCTTCCTCCTATCTTCGTATCATCTGTGAATTTTATCAGTTCCTCAATAATTCCATTGTCCTCATGTTTCCTGCTAAGAAGGGCAGACTAACTGGTCTGTAATTTCCTGGATCCTCCTTTTTTCTCCATTATAGATGTGGACCACATTTGCCATTTTCTAATCTAGAGGGACTAGGGATGGGCGAATCAACTCGCTAGGACTCAGTACTCTGCGAGTTTCCCAGCGTTTACTCGCACGAGTCCAATGCAAATCAATTGCAAACGCTGACAAAACTAGGATTGCCATTGTTTGCATTAGACTCGGCTACTGTGCCAGTGATAGCAGGGAAACTCGCAAATAACTGCTGTTACATTGCGAGCCGAGTCCAGCTGTCTTCTCTGTGCAGCTCCAGGGTCCTAGAGCCCGCCTGCTCACAGAGATGATGTAGCAGTGCTGAGATTGTTCTCAGTCTGCTCATTCCCTGTGCATAGACATCTATATCTATGGACAGGGGATGTAGCAGAGAGGACATCGCGTTTTGGACTACGTCGGACGGAAGAGGATTTTTTTAATAAAGGATGGAGTCCCTAATGGCTTTTTTTTTTATTTCAAATAAAAAATTTTCTCTGTGTTTTTTTAACCCTTTATTGGAGATTCTTAGTGGCTGGGTCAAACGTGGCCTGACATTAAGAATCTCGGGCTTAATACCAGCTTGTATAACAAAGCTGGTATTAACCCCTTTATTACCCAGCGTGCCACCGCCACCAGGGCCGCTGGAAGAGCGGGGTTCAGCACCAGAGGATGGCGCTTCAATGAACGCGCCATCTTCTGGGGCGGCTGCGGGCTGCAATTTGCAGCGTGGGGTGCCCAAAAAGCTTGGGCATCCCTGCACTGCGGATTCAAGCCCCCAGCTGCTTAGCTGTACCTGGCTAGACATAGAAATTGCGCAGAGCCCCACGCATTTTTTTTTTATTATTTCATGAATTTCAGAGTCAGAGTCTCAGAGTCAGAGTCTCAGAGTCAGAGTCTCAGAGTCAGACTCAGAGTCTCAGAGTCTCAGAGTCAGAGTCTCAGAGTCAGAGTCTCAGAGTCAGAGTCAGAGTCTCAGAGTCAGAGTCTTAGAGTCAGAGTCTCAGAGTCAGAGTCAGAGTCTCAGTGTCAGAGTCTCAGAGTCAGAGTCTCAGAGTCAGAGTCTCAGAGTCAGAGTCAGAGTTTCAGAGTCAGACTCAGAGTCTCAGAGTCAGAGTCTCAGAGTCAGAGTCTCAGAGTCTCAGAGTCAGAGTCAGAGTCTCAGAGTCAGAGTCAGAGTCTCAGAGTCAGAGTCAGAGTCTTAGAGTCTCAGAGTCAGAGTCTCAGAGTCAGAATCAGAGTCTCAGAGTCAGAGTCTCAGAGTCAGAGTCAGAGTCTCAGAGTCTCAGAGTCAGAGTCTCAGAGTCAGAGTCTCAGAGTCAGAGTCTCAGAGTCAGAGTCTCAGAGTCAGAGTCAGAGTCTCAGAGTCAGAGTCAGAGTCTCAGAGTCAGAGTCAGAGTCTCAGAGTCAGAGTCTCAGAGTCAGAGTCTCAGAGTCAGAGTCAGAGTCTCAGAGTCAGAGTTTCAGATTCAGAGTCTCACCCTCAGAGCCAGAGTCAGAGTCTCAGAGTCAGAGTCTCAGAATCAGAGTCTCAGAGTCTCAGAGTCAGAGTCTCAGAATTTCATGAAATAATTAAAAAAAAATGCGTGGGGCTCCGCACAATTTCTATTTCTAGCCAGGTACAGCTAAGCAGCTGGGGGCTGGAATCCGCAGCGCAGGGATGCCCAAGCTTTCTGGGCACCCCCCGCTGCAAATTGCAGCCAGCAGCCGCCCCAGAAGATGGCGCGTTCATTGAAGCGCCATCCTCTGGCGCTGAACCCCGCTCTTCCAGCGGCCCTGGTGGCGGTGGCACGCTGGGTAATAAAGAGGTTAGGGCCAGCTTTGTATTATCAGCTGGACCTAAGCCCGAAATTTATGGCGGTCACGCCAATATTAGACATGACCGCCATGAATTTCTATTAAATTGTTTTAAAAAAAACACAACACAGAGAAAATTTTTTATTAGAAATAAAAAAAAAGCCATTAGGGACTCCATCTTTAATTAAAAAAAATCCTCTTCCGTCCGACGCAGTCCAAAATGCGATGTCCTCTCTGCTCATCCCTGTGCATAGATATAGATGTCTATGCACAGGGAATGAGCAGACTGAGAACAATCTCAGCTCTACTACATCAGGCAGCAGGCAGGCTCTAGGACCCTGGAGCTGCGGCAGCCAGCACACTGAGCAGACTGGACTCTTATCTGTGCGAGTTTCCCAGCGATTACAGTTGCAAAGTAAACGAGTCCAATGCAAATAAATGACAAAACTAGGATTGCTTCAGGCTGAAGCTTCCGAGACACATCTGCGATTTGTAAATCTCACACTACTCGCTATTACTCGCTTCCCCATTCATTAACATTGGACTCGCTAGACTCGCAACGAGTAGCGAGTCCTGTGCTCGGACTCGCTAGAGTCAAGCGATTCCGAGTAATTTAGGATTCGCCCATCACTAAGAGGGACCACTTCTCTTTCCCATCATTTATTGAAGATTTTGACAAGCGGTTTTATTATCTCCTCTGTTATCTCTTTCAGAATTCAAGTGTGTTAGGCTGCTTTGACATAATGTTTTTTTTCCTGTCCGTGGGATCCTACTTTTTGTAGGACCCCACGGACAGGAAAGGACACCACAGGGAGTGACCTATTCTGTGTCTGGGTCTGTGATTATCACGCATCCGGATACAGCGGGGCACTTTCACTTCTGCAATGTATAATATAGATTGCAGAAGTGAAATTTAGTAAAAGAAAGAGTTAAAAATAAAAAATCTGTATGCTCACCTGTCCGCGATCCATCGCTGCCTCCCACAAGCTTGGGTACTTAAAGGACCTGCCGTGACATCACAACTCGATCAGCTG
Source organism: Allobates femoralis (assembly GCA_033576535.1). Lineage (NCBI taxonomy): Eukaryota > Metazoa > Chordata > Amphibia > Anura > Aromobatidae > Allobates > Allobates femoralis. The sequence goes on along the minus strand of JARQOC010000005.1, from coordinate 310,256,840 downwards.
ATAGGGTCACATGACCACAGTTACCACAGTAACTGCGGTCATGTGACCCGATGACGCTGCCGGGTTGTGACATCACCGCAGGAGCTATAAGCACCTGGACATTGCTGGAGGCAGCGGTGGATCGCAGACAGGTGAGCATACAGATTTTTTATTTTTAACTCTTTCTTTTACTAAATTTCACTTCTGCCATGTATATTATACATTGCAGAAGTGAAATTAGAGGGTTAGGAACAATTTCCGTGTACTGAGCATGCGAGGATCGGATCGGATTTGGCCTAATAAACATCTGATTTTGTGGGATCCAATTTTTTGCTGTGCCCAAAATCGCAGCAATCTCCGATTTTGGGCACAGCAAAAAATCGGACACAAATCGGATCCCACAAAATCGGATGGCAATTAGGCCAAATCCCATTCGTCCGACCCCCATAGGATAACATGGGGGCCAAATCGGATCCGTGGCTTTCTGTTTTACAACGGACAGCCACGGATCCAGCAAAACCGTGATGTGAAAGCAGCCTAAATCATCTGGTCCTGTGGACTTTGTTTCCTTTAGCTTGGCTAAGTGTTCTCTTATGAATCCTTTGCTTATTGTCAACTTAAAGCGAACCTGTCACCCCCCGTGGACATCAAAAGCTATAATAGCCACCTTCTGCAGCACTAAGGCTGCATTCAGGGAAGGTGGCTATATGCTTTTGATGCCCTATATTCAGTCAAATATGAAGTTAGATAAAGCCTTACACTTAAGACCGGGAGGCGGGGTTTCGCGCTCCTCCGACCCGCCTCCTCTTGTCAATCAGTCAGTTCGCCTGCTGCTGCCTCCCCTCATGAACGCGCGGCTCCGTTCTCGTCTATGGAGCCGCGCATGCGCTGTGTGCCGGGTGTCCAGGAAGTCGTCGGGCTGCGCGCGCAGCCCGACGACTTCCTGGACACCCGGTGCACAGCGCATGCGCGGCTCCATAGAGGAGAACGGAGCCGCGCGTTCATGAGGGGAGGCAGCAGCAGGCGAACTGACTGATTGACAAGAGGAGGCGGGTCGGAGGAGCGCGAAACCCCGCCTCCCGGTCTTAAGTGTAAGGCTTTATCTAACTTCATATTTGACTGAATATAGGGCATCAGAAGCATATAGCCACCTTCCCTGAATGCAGCCTTAGTGCTGCAGAAGGTGGCTATTATAGCTTTTGATGTCCACGGGGGGTGACAGGTTCGCTTTAAATTCCTCCTGACCATCATTTCTATCATGATTATTGTTGAATCTTGCATTAGTTTTTTGGGAGACGACAGATGCAAAATACTAATTTAGTAGCTGTTCCAGCTTCTTGACTGTTTCACCTTTTTCATTGTAAAGGACTTCAATAGTCCCCTTCACATTTCTTTTGCTTTTAACATAGCCCCAAAATCCTTTTACCTTACTCTTGGCCTTTTGGAAAGCCTCAATACTTTTTTGGCCTTAGCCCCATTGATGCTGGTTTTCGATAGTCTGCAAAACTGCTGTGTATTGTTCCTTAGGTATAATTCCAATCTTTTAACTGTTGTATGTGTCCACTTGTATAGCTGAATAATTACCTGTCTTGATCTAGACACAATGCTTGCAAAATCCTATCTTGGAATGTCAATAGGACGAGTTCTTTGAGATTCTGCATCTCTGCTGTTGTCACCTGCAGCTGACTTATGTCACATACTGAAAAACTAAAATCAGTCCACAGCAGCCATTCAGCATAAAAAAAATCAGGGTATACAGCAGTGTGAACAGCATCTTCTTACTGTAACACTCCTGATATATAAAGTGTTAATTCAGAAAGACATAGTGGCAAGCAGTGTATGCAGTCAATTCATATTTCAGCATCCCTGTTATCTCTGATATTAGATTAGGATATCCACTGAGAGCACATCTCTCTATATAAGAAATATTATTATTATTTATGTATAGAGCCCCATTGTTTCCATGGTGCTGTACATGAGAAAGGGTTACATACAAACAAGTTAAAAATACAATGAACAAACTAACAGTGACAAACTGATACAGAGGGGATAGAGAGGACGCTGCTCTTGCGGGCTTACATGCTATGGTGGGAAATCACTGTACATCCATCTCTGATCTTTTGTTTTGTCTTGATTAGGACTTATGGCGTTAGAATGAAGCACATCATGTCAATGTTTTAGACCTTGTGAGCACCCGAGTTGCCTAACAGTGAAGAAGACTTAAGATGCAAGAGAAGACTTGGACTCTAAATGAGAACATGAATCTGCAGATACCAAGAAGAGAGTTGCCCTTCCACAATATTTTAGGGGCAAAGTGAGTATAATAATTTTTTTCTTTTTTGACCCCTCCATTTATTATGCTTTGTAGTCTGAAAAGATCTCATAGCATAAAATAGCCTATTAACAACAAATTGTTTCTTGCAAAATAAAGCCAAGGTGGATTTTATTTCTAGGCCGAATTCAAACAAATTTGACTAATGAAATTTTATCAGATTTGCTAAGTGTCAATCATTATAATTTCTGTTCTATAAATAATATTATTCTTTAATTATAATAATAACATAGTAGGACATTTCCAGGACTTTCAGGTAATTTTATTTTATTCTGAATGCTCTATAATATGTTTATTTTTTACATGAGAAGCATCAGATTTTGATTCTTATCCCTTTGAACATTCTTTTGGATTTTCTGTCTACCTCCAGCATATCCCAGTTGAATACAAAAGGGCTTGGTCATTTACACATGCATGCATGTAACAATGCTAGGATTCCAGCCTATAAGCCTATGCATTGTAATCCTGATTAAAAAAAACAAAGCTTTGTGGACTGGGTGTCCCAAATAACAGCATGTGGTAAGTACTTCAGCACACATAGCTATCCTTTAAAGCTAAATAGGAAAGGATAAATTCAACACAAAAGTGCTAGTTATATCCTCTGGAAGTTGTGTAGGATCTGGGTTTGATGATATGTGTAAAGTTCTCAAGAATAGAAGTACGGTAAGCATAACAGAGAAGAAGGAGAAAGGAATTTAGTGTAATCCTTGCTCTGTCCATTTAAATATCTTCAAGGGAAAGGCTAAACACTCATATGCTTCAATTCTTTTGAAGTTTTATTAAGTTTTTATTTATTTTTTTAGAAATTGGATGAACTGTGTGATTAATAAATATGATCATTTATCAAACTGTATAAAAAGGGGCAAAAAAACACAATGGGGTAGAATTATACTCCCATTACAGTAGCATCTTAGATAAAATGGAAAATGAACATATAAATATATATATGAGAAGGTATATGTGTGTGTATGGTATGTGTGCATGCGTGTGTGTAAGGTTACATCTTAGCTCTTCTACTGTTTCTTCATTTGCCATTATATACCTATAGATATATATAGACATGACTGAAAATGTTGGCACTCTAGATATTAATTAAGAAAATGAAGTATTTCACCCTAAATATTATTGCAATTACACGTTTTGTCATACCCAGGTTTATTTCCTTTGAGTATAATGGAGCAGTATAACAAAACAAAAACAGAGAACAAGAGGCAAATCGGACATAACACACGAAAAATGTAAAATGGGCAACACAAAAATTGTTGGCACCTTTTCAAAATTGTGGAGAAACGAGTTTGTTTCAATCATGTGTTGCTCATTCTAGCTCACCTGTGACAAGCAACCGGTGTGGGTAATATGAAAATCACACCTGAAACCAGATAAAAAGAGGAGAAATCGACTCAATCTGTGAATTGTGTGTCTGTGTGTGCCACACTAAGCATGGAGAAAAGGATTGTCTGAAGACTTGAGAACCAAAATTGAAAACTGAAAAGTTGAAAATATAAAAAATGGTTATAAGTTCAGTTCCTGAGATCTTGATGTTCCTTTGTCTCTAGTGTGTACAACAAAATCAAAAGGTTTACAACCCATTGTACTGAAGCTAATTTCCTTGGATTTAGACATCAGAGAAAAATTGATGAAAAGTTGCAACGTGGGATACTCCAGATGGGGAATAAGCATCCACAACCAAGTTCCAAAGAAGTTCAAGCATTCTTTCAGGCTCAGGATGCATCAGTGCCAGCATGAACTATCCATCACCTTTTGAACGAAATGAAACGCTATGGCAGAAGACCCAGGAGAACCTCACTGCTGACAAGGACACATATTAAAGGACATTGACCCTAAACACACTTCAAGAAGCACCCAGAGCTGGATGGAAATAAAGCACTGGAGATTTCTAAAGTGGCCAGCAATGAGTCCAGATCTAAATCTCACTGAACGCCTGTAGAGAGATCTTAACATTGCTATTAAAAGAAGACACCCATTAAATATAAGAGACCCCCCAGATTCCTTTTAATAGGACTGATCCCTAGAGTCACTGAGCCGGTTCTCGACCCCTGTGACTCCATGATAAGTGCCCAAAGCCCAGGTTCCGAGTAACCCAAGGCCCTGGGCGCATCATTTACGTTAAAATGAAGTGCTTGAAAAGAACAATCCTCGACAACTGCTGGGTCTAGTGCAACAGTTTTTTTATTTTTTCAAAAGTGCAATAAAGAGCTTAAAAATATAGCAAGTAATCCCTAGTGCTTTATGAGTTTTGGGTAACATCTGTACACTTACTCATGACAAGGTGAATGGTTTACAATTGAGAAATTTATACAGGTGCACAACTAGCATGGCGAACTGAACTAAATTCGAACATCCAAAGGATCGCTTATCTCCGATCATGGCTTGTCACACTGGCAGGAAAAGTGCAGTGCCTGCTTTCCCAGAATATGAAGGATTCAGTCACTGATCTCACCACTCATATGCTGGGACTACTTCAGGATTTATTTGGGTTTGGTTTTTGTTAGATTTTTTTTTCTTGGGTGCAATGGGAGACCATTAAAAATGTATATTAATGTAAAAAAAGGTGAAAGACGAATGTTTAAGGGAGCTTATTTTCATATCAAATATTTATTGATGTAGTCATTTGTGTCCTTACTGACTTGGTTAATAATGTTAGGTATCTGATTGACGCCTCAACATTACTAACCTCTGGGCTTTTTGTCAGCTGACATTACCCAGCTGGCATCGACTCTAACTATATGCCTATATATATCCCTATATGCCACCACACAAGGGCAGCAGGAGAACTAAGGAAAAGTGCCAGGAGTAGCGCTTCTAACAGAGGCGCCAGTTCTGGGTCAGCTGAGCATATTAACAATCTGGTAAATATGTATATAGTAAAAAAAACACAGATGCAAAGAAATTTATTAAATAAAATACAAGGAGAAAAATCCTTTATTGCAAATAAAACACACAGACATCCCGCTGTCACTCATTTATTAATCCCAATTATACCCTTCGACGATAATCCATAGCTATGACAGCTACATGAATTGAGTGGAGATTATTAAAGCATCCACTTACTCCAGTAGCTCACTTTCACCAACAGCTGGCTGTTAGCTGTGATGTCAGTTACCTGATAACCGCACCAGTTGTTACAATAGTGACCTCAGATAAACTGCCTGACATCACGCTCACAACAGCGGCTCAGTGTGAGGCTGGAGTCACACTGAGTGGGAAACATGCAAGACTTGCAGGGGTCTTGCATACCTCACCCTGCACAGCCGCCCATTCTATATCAATGAAAAATGGGGGAACAAGAGGCGCAATAGTGCCCTATCAAAAGTGACACTGACAGTATGGGTAGTGTATATAGATTCCACTCACCTATTCCAGTTGTGTAACCCACAACTGGTTTGAAGGCATGAAAGTAATATCAGCTGCTGCAGGACCTCCACCGACCACTCGCATGTGGAAAAACCATCACATAAGTTTTGGGAAGCAAGGTGTGTAACAGTCCGCGCTGCTGAGTCCACAGGAAACACAAGGAATGCAAGATATATTTGTAGCAGTATTCCTCTTTATTTCCTACGCGTTTCGGTGCCGTTCCATGCACCTTCCTCAAGGAACAGAAGCTTTCAGTTCCATAGTAATCCATGCAGCTGCAGGGATGTGGCCGAGCTTTGAATGGTACAGGCTGCTTAGTGCAGGAGCTCCAGTAGAGATTGGCTTCAACTCGGCACATCAAGGTGAAAAAAACACTCTGGGAAAGCCCTAAATAAGTTACCTGGTGACCTGAGGACACAGTGGTTCCAATGGTGTGTGGCAAGTCAGCAAGAAGGAGATCTCCAAAGAAGGTGACTGCATATTTCTCCAGAGACCAGGTACTCAATACAGCCTTAAACATGGCTGCAGCTTCTCACTCCCAAGCTCCCTCTCCCTGCTTTTCTCAATGTGGCTCACACACACCAGCCTCAGAAGGGGGAGGGGGAGATCAGACAGATATTCCCCTTACACAGAAAACAATGGAGGCTTTGCTAAAATCTATGAGGCAAGAACTCCAAGCTGATCTTAAAAGAATGATAGCTGATTTTAAAGCAGAAATCAGAGGAGAACTCAAGGATCTGGGAACTAAAATAGACCACCTGGAGCAGAAGCTGAGAGAATTTACTTAATATCATAATGAACCAAAAGATGCTAATGAAGCTTTAGAAAAGGAGATTTCCCAAATCCACAACAAAACATTGGTTTTGAGGACAGATCCAGAAGGAATAATATTCGCATTAGAGGGATTGATAAATCTATTCCTGACAAAGATTTGCCAAGTCTCCTGCAAAGCCTCATACACAGAGTGATTCCTTCTGCAGACAGCAAGGACTTAATTCTGGATAGAATACACAGGATTCCAAAACCAAAAGTTCTCAACCCAATTTACTATGAGATGTTATTGCCCGCATTAATTTCTATACAATAAAGGAGACTTTTATGGCTGGCCTCAGGAAAAGGCCAAAACTTCCAGATAACTTGGCCCACCTGAAGGTATTCCCGGACTTGTTGGCAGGTACCTTAGCTCAAAGGCAGTATCTCATATTACAAATTAAATGCCACAAAATCTATCATATTCCCATAAATATTACACCTTTGCTAAAGGATAGAATACTAAAGCATTTTCCCTTTAAGTGGGAGGAAGCAGAATTTACATATTTGGGAATTAAAATGACAAAATTTGTAAATCTAATTAAGTTGAACTGCGAATCACTGATTTCTGAAGTTCGGGGGGACTTTGAAAAGCAGACCCTTCTCCCACTGACCTGGGTTGCCCAAATACAAATTGTAAAAATGATGTTGCTGCCTAAGATTACCTACCTGTTCAGAAGCCTCCCTCTCAAATTCCCATCTAGAGCGATAGGGCTCCTATAATCCCTACATGGTAAGTTTATTTGGAAAAAGAAAAAAACAAGAGTGGCGGTCAAGGCTCTACATTTCCAAAATTCTCATGGAGGAATGGGTGTACCAAATCTATCACTGTACCACAAGCGCCATACTTGAGGCCACAAAGGATTGGGGGGCTGGGGATCTTAATTACAGATGGCTCCAAATAGAAAGACAGTTTGCTCCCCACAGGTCTACTAGACTTTTGCTAAATATCGAGGTACTGAAGCCCCTGAAATCGAATTTTCCCTTACATACGATGTCCTCGTTGATTTCCTATTGGAATAACCTTGATAGAAACTGACAAAATCCCTATTTAAATACATTTCTGTAAAAGCGATCAAGGCACACATGTCTGGATGTCTCTAGACCTGTGGGTGAAATCAGGTGTAAGCACGCTTGAGAAACTCTTAGATTTGCAGATTTGTCCCAACTTTACAAGGTTCCCAAAACATGCTTTTATCAGTACATCCAAATGCATCATTTTATCTCGTCATGCACATTTCCCGCTTGGTAGAGACCTGACCCATCAGACATGATGCAGAAATACTTTAAAGTAAAATACCCCAATGACCATGGATTGTCTCTGTTCTATAGGACTCGCCAGGAGAGTCTGTCAAACTTATATGAATGTCTAGGAGGAGGCAGTCTTTTTCTCATCCACCCCTGATCACTGGTGGACTGCGGACACATTTACTCAAAGGCACTAAGAGAATTATGGAATTGAGTGCCGGACTTAATCTGGACCTTGATAGGTTTCCCTTAAACTCTAGAGGGGCCCTTGGGAGTCTTAAATATTGGTTTTGACTTTCTTCCCCCAAACTTAGTTCCAGTGATACCCGTATTTTGATTGCGACCCCTCAGAGCTACCCCCACACAGGAGGAACTCATTGGTAGGATAAATTCTCATTATCTACATGAACATTGTTTGGTTCCCGCGATAAAGCACAAAGAACGAGTCAGTCGCCAGTGGGAGATTTGGGAGACTTGTGGATTGGCGATATCTTACACTTAGGATGTTTTTAATATTTTTCCTGGTTGATTCTGGTCTTCTCATAATTAAATTGGTATGCAAAAATATTTAAAACAAAGCTCCTAAAGCTTATTCCTTCCCCCACTATCCAATAATTTACCTTTTGTGTCCAATCCTGGCTGCCCCTTTCCTTCTGTGTGGTCCTTTCTTTCCCTTCCCTCTCCTATAATATCCAGTTTGGAATTGGTTTACACTGTTGGTGATTATTTGAACATGACTGTTATATTGTTAATAACTGTGTAAACAAGTTATATATGCTGTTGAAAGATTTATTTGAATAAAAAATGTATGGTTTAAAAAAAAAGAAATGCATGCAGCTGCATGTTCCTGTCATAGCGATGTAGTCGTGCCAAGTGTGCTTTGCTGGATATCATAATGTGTGGAATATCAGTGGAGCTGGGTATGTTTGGGCTTAATAAATGAGTGAAAGTAGGTTGCCTGTGTCTTTTATTTACAATAAAGGATTTTTATCCTGGAGTTTTTTTTACAATAAAGGATTTTTCTCTTCGTCTGGGTTTTTTAACTATTTACTTACCAGATTAGTAATGGGGGGTATCATAGACAGCTCAACATTACTAATCTGGGGTTGATGACAGCTGACAATTCTCAGTGTTTATAAACAACCTTTACTACCCTGCTTGCTACTGCACCAGAGCAGCGGGAAGAGCCAGGACGTAATTCCAAAATATGGAGCTTCTATTGAATGCACCATATTCTGGAGCACCTGAGGACTGCCATTCTTACCCTGCGGGGGAAGGGGGGCAATAACTATGTTACTCCTCAGGGTAAGATAACCAATTCCTCCAGCCATGCACTTTATCTTTGCTGGTATTGAAATTATGGATGATTGCATGCCAATTTTTTCATTTATTTATTTTTACAGTAATCTAATGCCAGTTTGGCAATAACAGATGACGGCAGAGAGGGTGGGTGTGGAAAAATTCCACTTTAACCAATCAGTGGGGGGGGGATCAGTAAACATGTATGTAATGAGCAGGCCAGGAAGCAGTGTGTCAGCTGTAAGTATAATAGTCTAGGAAGCTAATGACTGTGCCAACATAGTGCGGTTCCCCTGTAAAATGTTTTGAGCTGTGCTTGACAGCTTTTAGACCCCTTTGAAGGTGTTTTTTATGCCTTGTACTTTGCTTCTTATTGATTTCAATGGGGTTTGGAATTTTCGGTGAACTATTCGCCCAGCTATTCTGCAAAATTCTGGATGCTCGGCGTATTTAATCAAACTTGAAAAGGACTCATCTCTAGTTCTGATAAGGAGTTCAAGGAACAACGGCACATATCTGAGTTGGGTGTAATTAATAATTCATATGCAGGATTGAGTTTAGGTTAGTGTAAACAATTACCCCTAGATATGAAGAGAAGATCGAATGACCTGAAAATAATAAATATCTCTAAGACAAATCTCACATAATATGATATCCATTTACTATCAACAATTATTTTTTGTTCCAATAACTAGGTACAATTGTGAATGGGTGAAGGACATTTCACTGTTTACCATGAAGTTATGCTAGGAAAAACACACACATGAAACATTGATCATAATAAATGTAGAGATTTGGAGAATGTATGGTAGGAGGGGCAAGATGATGTTGGAGAAGGTCTATTTACTGGACTAAAATCGAAAAGTGCTAAGTCACATCCCTTTTTGATACTAGTAACATTGATATTTTTGAAAATCTAGAAGGATGTGCATTGGAAGAGATTGAAGCAGGATCTGCCTTTGAGACCAATCTTTGTGCAAATAAATTACAAGCACTTACAGGTCTGGAAAAAGATTAGTCAATCATTATAAAATCCTCAAAGGGCAAATATTGTAGTTGACAGATCACAATATAGGTGCATCGGTCTAGACATTTTATTGAATCGCGAACATTATGAAATTTTGAGAAATGAGCCCATTAATATATTTCGTCATAAACTTAATTGTTTATTAACATGAGCGATGAAAAGTAAGGTACCGTATTTTTCGCTTTATAAGATTCACTGGGTTATAAAACACACCCCAAATTTGGTGAATAAAAGAGGAAGAAAATAATTTTCAATGTTAAATGGGGTTCTCTTATAATGCCAGTGTCTGTCTTACAATCCGTTTATATGACTCCCATCCTGATATATGTGTCCCCTCATACTGGCATATATGTCCCCCATGATGGTACACATAACCCCCATGATGGTACAGATATCCCCCATGATGGTAAACATAGTCCCCATGATGGTAAATGTGGCACCCCATTGGTCGGGACACCATGGAGGGGTACTGCACCCAAATAAGAGTGTGTGGCATTCCTGTGACTAAGGAAGCTGGGATGCTAAACAAGGGACTCTCACAACACCCATTCATGAATACCCTAAAGTAGAGGACCTTAGGTGAACTCGCTGTAGGGAAGACTCAGTCCTGTGGGAGAAGTCATGTGGGTAGAAAAAGTATATGAGTGGGATGACAGACAGTGAATGAGTAGTGAGAGAAAGTCGAGTGGAGGACAACATAGGGGAAGGTCGTCGTGACAGGAAAGAGACCCTAGGGGCACCAGGAGCTACAGTGCACCTGAATCTGGACCCGTAGTAATATCTGATTCAATGGTTAGCACGTGGCATATGAGGGGGTGTGGTGCCAGTGAAGGGGCTTCTTGAGTCCCGTATTCAAGTCTGTTAGAATCACTGCACATTCAAAAGTAAAGGTAATATGTATCTGATCTATAACTTTCAATCAGATCAGATTTAGATCAGATACTATCCAAAGATAACGATATACCTACCCCACAAAAAAAGTTTTTATTGAATGGGATTGAATTTATTTTACAGAATAACATCTTCAGTGATCAGGAGAAACTATATAAACAGATCAGGGGCTGTGCGATGGGCACTAGGTTCGCACCCAGCTATGCTGGTCTTTATATGGGTGCCTTTGAATCAGTGGCCATCGCACAGTCCCTTAAAGGTAGTAAATGTATTAAATTCTATAAGAGATACATAGATGACCTCTTTCTGGTGTGGTCAGGTGAAGAAGAAGAAGTAAGGGAGTTTGTCAACTATCTAAATAACAACAATTGGGGACTCCGTTTTTCAATGAATTTTTCTAAAACTCATATTCAGTTTTTGGATCTGCTTATCAGGATTAACCATGATGGCTATTTCAGCACTTCCACGTTTTGCAAAAGCGTGGATGTGAATAGCTATCTGGAATTTAATAGCAGCCATTTGCCATCTTGGATCAGAAACATCCCATATGGACAATATCTGCGTATTAGGAAGAACTGCACAGATGATAACAATTTCATTGCTGAAGCTAGGATATTGAAAAAAAGATTTGTCGCCAAAAAATATCCTCACAAGCTATTAAAGGATGCATATGATAAATGTAAAGGTTTTTCACAAGAACAATACTTGAAACATTTAGATGATAAAAAGAAAAAGAAAGAGAATGGAACTGGAACTAAAAACATCTATAATTGTAATTTAGTTACAACCTTTAATAAGTCCTATAAGAACATTTACACCATGTTGAAAAAATATTGGTTCATTCTGCAAGGAGACCCCATTCTGTCAAAAATTATCCCTAAAAAACCTAAAATTATCTTTAGAAGAGGAAAAAAACCTTCAAAATATCCTGGCCCCGAGTAGGATCATCCCAAATAGAGTGAAAGAACCCACTTCTTTGGCATCTTCTTTGCTAAACAAGATGGGTTGCTATAGATGCGGTGTCCGACGGTGCAAATGCTGCACAATTATAAAGCATGGAGCAATGAATTTCACATCTAACACTACTAATTCTATATATGATATTAAGCAGAAACTGGATTGTTCTTCCAAATTTGTGATTTATTTATTAGAGTGCCCATGCGGCCAACAATATATTGGTAGGACCACCCAAAGTATGAGGGCAAGATTAAACAAACATAGGCACAACATAAGTATTGGTTTCCCAAACCATAGTGTGTCCAAGCACTTTGATTTAGTACATAATAGGGACCCCTCTAAATTAATATTGACGGTTATTGAACAGATAGGGGATAAAGTCATAAATAAAACACATACCCTCAATAGAAGAGAATCCTTCTGGATATTTAAAATTGGCACTTTACAGCCAGAAGGTCTCAATAGTATATTGGAAAGCACTTTTTAAATATTAATTTTTATTGTCCTATATGGTCGATTTTATTGTCCTTCTTTTTATACAGATTTTTTAGAAGTGTAGATAATAATTGTTGGATATATGTATTTATATAATATAATAATTTTTTGTTATAATTTTTTGTATATTCCTTTTTAATTATTATTTATTGACACATTTATCACATCTTTTTAACAATTTTGGTTTTATATTTAAATTGTAATTGCCTTTTGTATTATAATTACTGTGTACACATTGTATATAACATTTAGTGCAATATAACTATGGACTGCGTGGGGATCTCCCTTGATCCCTTCCAGGATCTATTACATAGATTGCAATATACCGGTGCAATACTCCCTCCCCTGTTTGATTTTGAGTGTATATAAGTAATTTCAATTGAGAATCCTGGTAATCACTTGATAAAGACGCTCATTGCGTTGAAACGCGTTGTGGAGACTGGATTCCCATACCGAACTAATAAAGCCTGAAGGTAATTTATGATAGAGCGGTGTCCTGGTAATTGCCTCTGAGCGCTGACATATTATCACCTTTACTTTTGAATGGCCACCACTATCCTTCCCTCCTGGGAAGCGTGATCAGCAGCGGCTCGGCTTACAGGACCTCTCACACGTCACATCAACACTCCCCTACTGCTGTCACGTGGACCGATCACCGGCGGACTACGTGAACCGCAATAACCTTCGGCACTGAGCTGGCGTGGAGACCCCGAGTTAGACCACAGCCTATTAACCTGTTGTGCGGCCGGCACAACAGAACCAGGTGAGCAGGGGGTTTTATCACCGATCCCCCCTGATTAATACTGTACAGTGTGGCGCAATATCTTTTTCTTTTCAGAATCACTGCACACACACACTTCTAGTCTTTTTGCTTATTGATGAATGTTTATTCAGAAGATGCTCTTGTTAGAACTGCGACAGTATGACGTTTCGGATGAATAGGTCCTTGATCACAAACATCACCTTAGAATAGTTTGAGTTTCAATAGCACGATGTATCCCTTATGGTCCCGTACAGGGTACAGAGTATGCCCTGAGAGATACTGTACTTGAATGTAGCATCTTTTGGCTGAGTATTGGTCACAGTGCCTATGGCAGTCAGGAGCAGTCGCTCTGTGGACGGTGGTGGCACAGCAGTGGGGTGTGTACACACCCAGGGAGATGCACTCCTCCTGCATCTCCCTGGGTGTGTACACACCCCACTGCTGTGCCACCACCGTCCACAGAGCGACTGCTCCTGACTGCCATAGGCACTGTGACCAATACTCAGCCAGAAGAGGCTACATTCAAGGTGATATTTATGATTAAGGACCTAATCGTCCGAAACGTCATACTGTCGCAGTTCTAACAAGAGCACCTTCTGAACAAACATTCACCAATAAGCAAAAAGACTAGAAGTGTGTGTGTGCAGTGATTCTAACAGACTTGAATCTGGACCCGGTACTTCTGACCAGAAGGGTGGACCCAGACAGAGGACCGGCTCTGGACACGGTGCGGGAGTTCAACCCCGAGCTGGTAAACTGGAGGCCCTGAGCTTCTGCAGGAAGCTACGGCCAAAAGACCCGGCATATAGCTCTAAAAGGCACACCGAACTAGGGTCAGGGATACCTAAAGGGAAGACCCGTGGGAGCTGGCTTGAGGCTCTGCGCACGGAGGCACTGCATGGTTGTGTGGAGAAGATAGTGCAGTGAAGGGACCGGTAGGGAACGGCAGGCATACCACCAAGAGTCCTGAGTGAATCATCCTGGTTCCTTGGTGACTACCCAGGCCAGAAAGACCCAAAGGACTGTATCATCTGTCTATCTGCTTTAAGAACTTGCAAGTAAACCCAATCAGAGTTAATGACTGGTATGACGTACTTTATTTCTCTTGCCTGAGGAGCCGCACACTGCTGCATTGAATAGACAAGTAGTGATGAGCGAGTATGCTCAGCGCAACTCGGTACTCGCACGAGTATCTCGGTACTCGGGGTGCACGGCGAGCACCGAGTACTGCCGAGATGCTCGGACTGCTCGGTAATAAATAGCGATCTGAGACACATACACTGCTCCCTTCAGTGCACACAGTGAGCTGGCACCATACAGGGAGCAGATTAATTGATAGGATCCCTCTGGGGGCCACAGCAAGGTGTTCTATGCTGCGGCGATTTTAAAAAGCCCACCCTCCCGCCCTTTTCCGGAATTATTCGTTTTATAACCGGAAGTCTGTGGGCGGAGCCTGTCACTCATTGACTTACATTGGGCTCGGTGCTCTGGCCGAGTACAAGAGTATCTTGAGATGCTCGGCCAGAGCACCGTGCACCCGAGCATTTTAGTGCTCGCTCATCACTAGAGACAAGGAGAAAGGCTATGTGGTAAGTTGCCTCCCTGTGTAAAGACTTCTTCAACTTCCCCGAGAAACCTGCTCCACCTACAGGGAGAGTAACCATCTGGCAGCCCTCCATCACCCCGGCGGTCTGACCCGCAACTCCAGTAACCATACCGAAACCATAGGTGGCATCACAAACTACTTTTACCCTTATTATTTTTACTGCCCTTTAGTGACCACCAGGGCCAAAGGACCAGGCACAGGCCCCCCGTGAATCAACGCCTGGAACCGAGTACCCCAGGGCCCTGGAGCGGGTCAGCTTCTGGCATCATGAACAGGACCCCGTGCCCGTAACCAATGGGTACTGTGTTAAACTGTAAATTGGGCTGCCTCAACTGCGCCACACGATGAGCGAGAAGAAGGGGGACATAACTGCCAAAAGGGCACGAAACTAAGCCACGCCCCACGCTCTGACGTCAGCCGACGAAGCGCAGCGGACCGATCCAGAAACACCTGAGAGCTTGATTGATGGACTAAAACAGGGTGGAGTCAAAGACTTGACGCTATGTGCAGACCCAGGGGGGTGCCTCAACCCCCGTCGTGGAAGAGCCCTGCAAGAGACACGAAACCCCAGACCCGCCTCAGTTGCCAAGGAAAAACCAAGGGGGCGGGCCTGAGACTGGACTGCCCCTGCCAGAAACTGTAAATGGCGGCAGGAAGGGCAAGGCAGAAGGAGGAAAGAACGACAGCGTGAAGATGGGTGTGGTTGACTGTTCTGCAATAGCGTCTGGAAACCCGATATAACCGGCCTGTGAGATGGGGGAAGTCGGCACCCCTGAATCCACAGAGGAGGGTGCCGCTTTACTCCTGGTTGGAGGCAGCGATGCTGAGTTCTGGGAGGCATCCATTAGAGACTTGAGATCTCGGCTGACCGAAACGCTGGGTTGGGCCTTCCGGCGCTGGAGAGCTGATACCCACTGTGCCCTTGTCCAGCGAGCTGTGCAACCAGAGCCCGATGACCCGGGTCTAGCAGAGACTCCTGTCCTGGAGCCAAGGGCAAGAGACAAAGCCCAGGGTGAGCCCAAGGCTCCCAGGGTCGACCAGTCGACCAGCTGACACGCCAACCAGCCAGCCCCTAAAGGAAGGGAGATGACTGAGGCCGAGTCAGAGGTTCCGGTAATGCCTGATGTGCCCGAGGGAGATGCCTTAGAGGTTCCAGCGGTGATGCCTACGGTGGTGGTGGAGCCAGAGATGGAGGAGCTGACCAACCATGTGGATCCTGTAGAGGAGGGGACGAGCCCGAAGAGGATGAGGACGAAACCTCGGAGGCGGTCGGGACATCAGAGCCCCATTCCTTACGGTGGGAACATCTGCAGGACCGACCAGTTGGACGCATCAGTGCAGACGCCGTGATCGATGCGCAGGACCGTAAATCAGCTTCGGCCACAGAGCACCCAGACTTTGCTTATCAGCGTTTCCAGGCTGAACAGGCAGAGAGACAGCACCACCAAGAGCACTGTTGGGCCTAGGAGCAAGAAAATCTCCTGGCCAAGACATGAGTCAGGAACATCCCAGCGATGGCACTGGGAGAACGAAGGCAAGGTATTGTGGTGTACTTCCACCTGGACAATGGATGGGAGTTTATCCGGGAGCCAGGACTAGAGGAGGAAGTTTTTGTGAGCTTCAGGGGTGTAGAGGCCTACCTCCCTAAGGGACATCCAGACCAGGATCTATACCGGAATGATTGGGTGTCTGATGAGAAGCACTTGGAGCCTAGGGGGTGGTACGCCCTAAGGGTTTATAAGTCAGTAAATTAAAATAGTGATAAACCCATGTAAATAGTTCTATTAATGTATAGTGTTCTATGTGTGCTGATCAGGGGTGAACCTAGCCTCTCTGCTGCCTGAGGCGAACTACAGAACCGCGCCCCCCCCCCCCCACCTCAAGGATGTCAGCGCCATCACACACACATAGAGGAACCACAGAAGAATCCAGAACAAGGGTGATTAATGGCAATGGCGGCTTGGCCAAACCTACAGACACACAATAATGGCGGCAGAGCGGTGCTCCTGTAGCTGACACAGTCCTGCATCCTTATAGCACAGGGGGCAGCACTGATTGCAATCTATTATCTCTGGTACATGCCTACAAAACTCTGGGCAGCTCCAATGTGGTGCTGCCTGGCACCGACTAGTCAGACATGTCCACCATGCCCATCATCCACACACCACAGGTAACGATCTGCAGTCTAAGCATCAACAAGCCGCCACCACACTAAGGCTACCTTCACATTTGCGTTCCCCTCCGCAGCGTTCTGTGGAGGGGATCCGCAATGTGACCGCAGCACCGCAAGCCCCTATCTTTATAATGGGAGCGCACAGTGCTGTGCTTGACTGCGTATGACCGTGCGCACCCATTCACTGCCATATGTGATCTGTGCGCAGGCGGATGCCTGCGCACAAATCACCCAGTCTCGTCCGCACCAGAAATGCAACATGTTGCATTTCTGGTGTGGACGAGACTGGGTGATTTGTGCGCAAGCATCCACCTGCGCATAGATCACATATGGCAGTGAATGGGTGCGCACGGTCATACGCAGTCAAGCGCAGCACCGTGCGCTCCCATTATAAAGATAGGGGCTTGCGGCGCTGCGGTCACATTGCAGATCCCCTCCACAGAACGCTGCGGAGGGGAACGCAAATGTGAAGGCACCCTAAACTGGTAAAATTTCCCAACAGACCATGCCTCCTCCCGGAATACTTAGCCAATCACAAGTGCTGCACATGGGGCTATTCAGAGTTAATAGCAGGTGCCGAACAAGTGGGTTAAGGAAGGGATGTGGGAGCGGAAAGGGGGACAAGCAGTGCACGCGCCATGATAATTTAGAGGCCTGCAGTCACCTAGACTTTCATCTGAAACCTGGACAGGCCCTTTAATTATAATATTAAACACCTTAGCCCACTTCTAACAACGTGTAACATACTCCAGCAGTCACTGTACCTGTAAGTGTAAAAAATAAGCATATGGATGATTGGTCACATGACGTCTACTCAGACCACGGGGGGGGGGGGGGGCGCCAAGCTGAACTCTTGCCCCGGGCGCCAGAAAACCTAGATACACCTCTGCTCCTGGGTGCACATGCATACAGTGCAGGGTTACTCCTGGGTGCACATGTTTACAGTGCAAGGACACCTCTGGGCAAACATGTGTACGGTGCAGGGTCACTCCTGGGCACCCATGTCTACAGTGTAGGGACACTCCTGGGCGCACATGTCTACAGTGTAGGGTCACTCCTGGGCGCACACGTCTACAGTGTAGGGACACTCCTGGGCGCACACGTCTACAGTGCAGGGACACTCCTGGGCACATATGTGTACAGTGCAGGGACACTCCTGGGCACATAAGTGTACAGTGCAGGGACACTCCTGGGCACATATGTGTACAGTGCAGGGACACTCCTGGGCACATATGTGTACAGTGCAGGGTCACTCCTGGGCACATATGTGTACAGTGCAGGGTCACTCCTGGGCACATATGTGTACAGTGCAGGGTCACTCCTGGGCACATATGTGTACAGTGCAGGGTCACTCCTGGGCACATATGTGTACAGTGCAGGGTCACTCCTGGGCACATATGTGTACAGTGCAGGGACACTCCTGGGCACATATGTGTACAGTGCAGGGTCACTCCTGGGCACATATGTGTACAGTGCAGGGTCACTCCTGGGCACATATGTGTACAGTGCAGGGTCATTCCTGGGCACATGTGTACAGTGCAGGGTCACTCCTGGGCACATATGTGTACAGTGCAGGGTCACTCCTGGGCACATATGTGTACAGTGCAGGGACACTCCTGGGCACATATGTGTACAGTGCAGGGTCACTCTGGACACATATGTGTACAGTGCAGGGTCACTCCTGGGCACATATGTGTACAGTGCAGGGTCACTCCTGGGCACATATGTGTACAGTGCAGGGACACTCCTGGGCACATATGTGTACAGTGCAGGGTCACTCCTGGGCACATATGTGTACAGTGCAGGGTCACTCCTGGGCACATATGTGTACAGTGCAGGGTCACTCCTGGGCACATATGTGTACAGTGCAGGGACGCTCCTGGGCACATATGTGTACAGTGCAGGGACGCTCCTGGGCACATATGTGTACAGTGCAGGGACACTCCTGGGCACATATGTGTACAGTGCAGCTCCTCTCACCCCCTCTCTCCTTCCAGCTCCTCTGTCCTTGCAGCTCCTCTCACCCCCTCTCTCTCCTTTCTCCTTACAGCTCCTCTGACCTCCTCTCTCACCTCCTCTTTCCTTCCAACTCCTCTCTTCTCAGACCCCTAATTGCATCCCTCTCCCCTCCTCTCCTTGCAGCTTGTAATCGCACCCTCTCTCTCCTGCCAGCTCCTCTCTCCTCCGCTTTCCTCTCACCTCCTTCTTCTCGCATCCCTCTCTCCTTCAGGGATCTCTCTCCTCCGCTCCCCTTGCAGCTTCGGCCTCCTCCAGCATGTGTCCCGCGCTCTGCCCTGCGGGACACTCACTGATGACGTAACCGCCCTCTCCGTGCAGAGCAGAGCTGCAGGGGGGCGGGAGATTTGAAAGCAGACAGCGGCCGGCGTGTGCTGCACTGCTTTAGTATATATCGGGGGCGGCGGCCGCGGCTCCCATGCCAGTAACTATCTGCAGGGAACCTGCCACCTTGCCGCCCCCTGTATGCCGCCGCCTGAGCAAACACTTCATATTGGCTCATGGTTAATGCGGCCCTGGTGCTGATGGACAATATGTAGACTCTTTCATTTTTGAGCGTTTGGACTCTTTGAAAACTGTGCCTTTAAGACAGACCGGTTTTGCAATGGAGACTGCTGCAAGTGAGAGACACTGACAACCGGAACTGTATTTGAAACTGGCTTCGTTTTGGTCGGTATTGTGTGTGTTTTTCTTGATTTTTGATTGGTCCTGTTCACCCGGTAATGTACAAGCAAGGTGCCTCCCGCAAGGGAAGAAACATGCTGTATATTGTTGTTACTGTTATAATAAAAATGCAAATTTTAACTCTGTAACGGATCGGGTCGCTCACGGACAAGCGAGCTTAACCAAGAGGGAATGTGGCGCCCCATTGGTCGGGACGCCATGGAGGGGTACGGCAACCAAATAAGAGTGTGGAAGGTGGCCTCCATCCATTGTGAAGCTGGGGAAGTTCAAGTCTTGCAGATAAATGAAGAATATGGATGTGGATGTGTTAAGCCATCCAGATAACTCCACCCAGGGTATTGTCTCATGTGGTATAATGAGACTTTAGTTGTGATCATGTGCTCTGATGTTCAACCAGGTCCTGAAAGGACAGACTTCCTTTGAAACATATGGTGGAGAGACTATACATGAACATGGAGCAGGCCAGAGCTCCTGAGAGGTAAACGGGGCAGAAATCTGCATCCGAAGATTGACTGTGGTCGGTGAAATTTCTATAAGATATTCTTAATGCTGTAAAGTTTGGAGAAAGGTACATATGTGTTTATCGTGTGCTGTTTATTGGAGTTTGAATAAACTGAATGAACTTTAAACAGAATCATTTTCCTTCTGCTACCACTGTGAGCAGCAAATGCAAGTGAGCACCCCAATATAGTGAATGTATAGTGATTGCTATTTCACAATACAGTGATACCTCGTTTTTTGTCGATTTCGGATATCGTCGGTTACGGTTTTTGTCGATTTTTTTAATGAAGATCGTGTCTCGGTTTTTGTCGATTCTGGTCCGTACATCGCTACTAATTTAGCCATAAAAATGAGATTCCCCTTCCAAAAAAATAAAAAGTACACCCCTCTCTCCCCGGCATCTCCCACACACAAAAAAATAACTTTAAAAAAAAAAAAAACACAATAAATGTATATATATTTTTGAAATTAGTGGTTCATATTCCTTTTACAGTCATTTCTGAGTGATTCTATCATTAACCGCTATCTTTATTAACTATGAAATGTTTTTTTTTGTAAGTCTTTTTCAGTGTCTCAAACAAATTAATTTAAAGAGGACCTGTCACCAAACCAGGCATGGTGATCTAATTACAGCACTGGATGCAGCATGACTGCTGCATCCAGGCAAGGGGTCCCCCAGCCCTTGAGCCCCCATGTACCCCGAGTAAATACACTTAGAAAACTTACATCCTGCAGCCAGAAAGGAGGTGGCTAGAGGTTGGAGCCAAAGGGCAGATTCACACCCCCTGCATGTTTAATCTGCCCACCGCTGCCAATCATTGTCTTCCTTGTCTCCAGTATAACACAGAGTTATTTTAGAAATGGCCGCTTAGCCCCACCCCCTGCGGTGAC
>JARQOC010000005.1:310118293-310233293 GCA_033576535.1 Allobates femoralis | reverse complement strand
TCGTCCATTATATCTCTATGGGAAGTGAGGCGCTATTCTCATTGGTCGCTGTGTGCTGGCGGCGACCAATGACAATAGCGCCTCACTTTCAGCGGTAAATTTGAAACTCAAAGTCGTCCATTATATCTCTATGGGAAGTGAGGCGGTATTCTCATTAGTCGCTGTCTGCTGCCGGCGACCAATGAGAATAGCGCCTCACTTTCAGCGGTAAATGTGAAACTCAATGTCGTCCATTATATCTCTATGGGAAGTGAGGCGCTATTCTCATTGGTCACTGTGTGCTGCCGGCGACCAATGAGAATAGCGCCTCACTTTTAGTGGTAAATTTGAAACTCAAAGTCGTCCATTATAGCTCTATGGGAAGTGAGGCGCTATTCTCATTGGTCGCTGTGTGCTGGCGGCGACCAATGACAATAGCGCCTCACTTTCAGCGGTAAATTTGAAACTCAAAGTTGTCCATTATATCTCTATGGGAAGTGAGGCGGTATTCTCATTGGTCACTGGCTGCTGCCGGCGACCAATGAGAATAGCGCCTCACTTTCAGCGGTAAATGTGAAACTCAAAGTCGTCCATTATATCTCTATGGGAAGTGAGGCGCTATTCTGATTGGTCGCCGGCAGCACACAGCGACCAATGAGAATAGCGCCTCACTTGCCATAGAGATATAATGGACGACTTTGAGTTTCAAATTTACCACTGAAAGTGAGGCGCTATTCTAATTGGTCGCCGGCAGCACACAGCGACCAATGAGAATAGCGCCTCACTTCCCATAGAGATATAATGGACGACTTTGAGTTTCAAATTTACCGCTGAAAGTGAGGCGCTATTCTCATTGGTCGCCGGCAGCACACAGCGACGAATGAGAATAGCGCCTCACTTCCCATAGAGATATACGGAGGACTTTGAGTTTCAAATTTACCGCTTAAGTGAGGCGCTATGCTGATTGGTCGCTGTGTGCTGCGCCGACCAATCAGCATAGCGCCTCACTTCCCATAGAGATACATAGCGGTGTTTCGAGCGAAGTATGGCCGGGCCCTTGGTTCTATTTTCGGCCACGGGGCTCGGCTCTCGTCGGTCGTTGCCGGGGCGGGAGACTCGCAATGGCCGCTTCGCGGCCATTGCTCGCGCCCTTACAACGGCTCGCAATGGCTCGCGTGCCACGAACAAAGCCACGAACAAAGCCACGAAAGTAGCGCCGTGTGCGACGGAAGTCGCTACGGCAATTAAATAATAGATAACCCTGACTTGTATCCATGATGCAACCTCATAATAGAAATATTGTGGTAATTTTTGGGATATACCTACATAAAGCACATTGGACTAGACTTTATTATTTTAAGAAATTAAATAAAATATATATTTTACATTTTAGTCCACCTTGGCCAGTTAATTTTGGATACTTGCATGACAACAGAACTACTATATGAAGAGTTTTACAAGGGGGGTTACAAGGACCATATTTCTGCTGCTGTTCTGGGAGTTCCCTCCACTCTTGTGCCATTAAGACTTGGGTATGATTATTAGAACTTGACTAAAACTGCCATATATTATGATATAGGAGGAAAGTTCTACTTTTCCGGTTTGTTGTTATAGGAAGATGAAGCATGCAGAGAGTTATGTCTTTTATGCGTGATACATGAGGATATACAGGTTCTTATAAGAAGAGTAAATAACATGTGATGTAGCTACTACTGGGACCTCCGGCTCCTCTGTTGTTTATAAAAGAACTGATTGCTAAGGGAATATTGTGTGGACTTCTGGTTTCATGTGCAAGGAGTTAGTAGGTGGATCATCTATGAAGGTGTGCCATTGACTCACCATGGCCGGGACTCCGGTTTAGACAGGCGATGCTTCCTTCCTCCTTGTCACGGGTGGGCCGCGCCTGCCGGTAGTGGGGCCCGGTGTAGTGCAGATCAAAAGTGAAGATGTCTTGGTGGAACAGATTAAAGGGGTTTTTAATTTATTCGTGACGCCACCTATGAGTAGTTCGGTAAGGACTACCAACGCTGCGGAGCCCCCGGGGGATGGATAGCAGCAAGATGTTACGCTCCCCACAGGCTGAGCGGTGATCCCCGGAGACTGGAGCTGCTCAAGATGTTGTGCGGCAGCTGCGGTTACCTTGTAGTGCGGACGGACAGTTCATAAGGAAGCACGGACACAGAAAGTCTCTGCAACGGGTCTTTACTGTAACCAGCAGGCAGTACATGGTATACAGTGGTTGGGTAGTAGACCGGGTGGACTCAGCAGTGATGATGTCCCTTAGAAATCCGCAGTGTTCCTCCATTCTAACTAATTGGTTGCCAGTGTCACCCAGGAATACCAGGTCGGGTACGGAGAGGCTGCTTCAATGCCCTATCCATGATGTACGTTCTGGATGTTTTGGGGAGCCTTGGATCCCTCGGTGGGTACACCGCTGGTTAGACGACTGGAAGTTGGCTGGTGGTGGGGTGCTCCTTTGAAGCTGCTCCTCCACACTTCTGGTTCGCGTAGCAGAGGTGAACTGCTGCCAGCTTCGGTACCAGTGAACCGGCTGTGAGTTGTGGGCACGGGAGTCTTTTGGGAACCCGTGTGAATAATGCCCAATCCCGGTTGGTAAGGCCTCAGGTGCTGACACCCGACCGGTGACGGCCCGGGGGCTGCACGGGTGTGAGGAGCCCCTACTCCTCTCCAAGCTCTAGTCCTCAGAGTCTGTTTTAGGCTCTAGTGTTCTAGGTTCTGCTCTAGACTATTGTGTGTTCTACTACACTTCCCTAACACTCCACCCACCAGGACCTAGGATTGGCCCTCTGTTCTGGGTGATGCATGCAGGGTTGGATTTCTAAATTAACCAGGTCATTGCTGAGTCAGAGAATATTGCAGCTGCTTTTATGGCTGCAATACCCTCTTGTGACGCACTCGTTGCGGGGCGCCACACCATGGCTACATGACTACAATTTGGTCAATCCTGGCAATTAGGGTGTGTGTCCACATAGTGGTTTAGTGACGTTCAAATCGTCAGTAAACCGCTGGAAAATTCAAGGAGCCTAGACTCCTGAGCTCAGAAGTCACCAGCAGTTTTCCAGCGGTTTCTCAGCGGTTTCCCAGCGGTTTTTTCAGCGTGTGCACAGCGTTTTACAGTCGGTTTTTCCAGCGTTTTTTCCGGCGGTTTTCTATGGAGGATTTTGTCCATGGAAACGCTCAAAAACCGCTGAGAAGAATTGACATGTTGTATGCTGCTAAACCGCTGGGAAACCGCTCAACCTCTGGCGGATCCGCTCACATAAACCCACTATGTGTGCACAGCGGTTTCTAAATTACATAGGGTTACTTGTAAGTCCTAAAGCTGCTAAGGATTTACATAAATTTAAATAAAACCTATGCTAAACCGCCGGCGGTTTTCGCTGCTAATCCGACACTAAACCACTATGTGGGCACACACCCTTACTCCAATGAAATATGATGAACTTTTCAACTCACCTAGAGTTCATTTCACCATAAATCCAAAAGATTGATTGGTGGAAAGCATTAATGATGATTAAGTGAGTTTCTAGGTAACTAGCACTATTTCTCTTCTAGAACAGTTTTTCCTCTTTTGTGAAAAATGGTAAAAATCACAACTTGTTTTCAAAAAAGATTTAAATTCAATGCAGAATAGTATGTGCTAGAAATTATGAACAAAGAAACTTGTTATAAGTGAGTTTGAGCCGCCAAGTTTTCTTAGGCTAGGGTCACATTTGCAGCTTTGTTTTCAAAACCGGATCCGGTTTTGACCATTAAAAATGGTCAAAACCGGATCCAGATCCGCAGCCATAGGCTGCAATAGAAAAAACCGGATTGCACTTAATGCAATCCAGTTACCGCATCCGGTTTTGCAGCCTGCGGTGAAAATCTTGCAGGCTGCATTTTTCGGAGCGGTTTAAAAACCGGATCCGTTTTTTTTTATAATGGCCACCTATGGCAAGCGGATCCGGTACCGCAAGGTACATGAATGTACCTTGCTGTACCGGATCCGGTTTTTGGTGCCACAATTTTTTCTCATTGCAGATCTGGATCCATTACTGGATCCAGATCTGCAATGTGATGCATAATGTGAAGGCACACGGTAATACTGGATCCGGTAATGGATCCGGTTACTGGATTGTGCCTTCCAAATGTGACCCCAGCCTTAGTGGTAATCTATTGTGAAAAGCGAATCTAGTCAGCATGTCACAAGCAGTATGCAAGTCACGTGACTACCTGTTTGATTTTGCAATTTGGGGAAATTCTGACAGTGTATGTAATGCACACTACCAGGATTTGCCAAATTGCAGTCACATAGAGTAGAGGAAATTTAGCTAAATCCCAAAATACCCCTTCAAGCATATTTAGTGAATTTTTAGCTCTCAAAAGGAGTAATTGCTTAAACAGGTATCTTAATAATAACTTTTAAGGACTATTTTTTTTAATCTTATTGCTTGACATAGTATTTGTGCAGTGCCAGATTATCCTTATTACAATAGTCCTTGGTAGTGATGGACAATCCCTAACTATAAAGTTTGGGGTCCGTACCAAATACCTAGTGTCCATGCATGGACTCCAAGAATGGACTTCTCAGGAAAGTTAAAGCTTGATGAATTGCTTGCCAATCAGCAAGCTTTACCGTTGCAAAGAATAGGATGAAAGCACAACAATTTTACTTACTGAGTTTATGCGCTGCTGTCACTGCTTCTGGGTCCACATACGTGATTGGTTGCAGTAAGACTGCACCTCCAAGTTTTGTGCCAACATCTGTGATTGATTACCCTCCCACGAGTGCAAAAATAAAAAACTAATTGAAAAACACGGCACAATGGTCCCCCATATTTTTATGCCTAGCACAGATAAAGCTGATGGCTGGAAGCCTTTCTTGTTATCTTGGCTTGGGAGCAAAATATGGGAAAACCCATACCATTTTTTACATACCTGCTGGGCAGGGCCGGCATCAGCACCCAGCATACATGGGCAAGTGCCGGGGCCCCTGACAGCTGGGAGGGCTTACTAGGCATCAGGGACAGGCAGTCCTGACAGCGAGGGGCCCATCCCAGGACATGCAGTGCTGCAGCGCTCCCAGTCCACATGACTAATTTGCATCGCATGCAAATTAGTCATGTGCAGGCTACCAGAGCTGTGGAAATACCTCTTCCTCAACTGCTGCAAAGTGATGAGTCATCACCCCGCAACCTTATCACACTGTACGCTGCAGCCTTGCAGGAAGGAGGAAGCTCCACAGCCCCTGGAGCCTACTGTAAGGCATAGACCCCCACAATCACTAACCTAGGGCTTGGTTAAAGCTGTGATTTTTGACATATCACAGCTGTCATCAACCCGTTATATTACCATGATTGCCACCGCATGAGGGCAATCAGGATGAGCAGGGTAAGTACCAGATTTGGAACATCTAATAAATGCACAAAATTCTGGGGCACCTGCAGACTGCTATTTTTAGATAGGGGAGCAATACCCACCAGCCTTCCCAGGCTGAGAATACAAACCCCCAGCCGTGCCCTTTACTTTCACAGTGTATCAAAAATGGGAGGGACCTCATGCCATTTTTTAAAATAATGAGATCCCTTCTATTTTTGCTAAACAGTCACTGTAAAGCTCACTGCTGGTGTTGCAGTCTGTAGCTGATGTGTTATTCGCCCTTATCAAAAGTATTGTGGGAGCTTTTTTTCCACAGTGGTACACTGGCCTATCACAACCATGCTAATCTGGCAAAGCTAGCTAATTGGCTTCTTTGCTGCCTTTCAACAAGCTATATTTGTGTGACAAAGCCAAACAGGAAGCACACATACAGTGAAAAGCGTGTTTCCAGAATTCAGCACCAACACAAGGAATTCGGTACAAACCCCGAATTTTCAGTTATGGTTCGCTCATTCTTAAAAAGTATTATTGAAATTATTTAAAAATGATTATGTCTGTAGCTAGAAACAAGTATGTCTCATTGCTCTAGATTTATTACTCATTTAATAAATTTGTTTTGGAGACCACGGAGCCAAAAATGTAAAGTATGTCCATTTTGATGCAATTTTAGAAAGCAAAATCACAAGTGTTACTCTATCCGTTTCAATATGTTCTATCTATCATACAGTACTGTACTATTTCCCTGCACTGCAGTTACCCTTGCAAATAGTTGTTTTATTTCAAAATTATCTTGTTCAAAAGTTTCAGGGGTTTAAGAACTTTGGCTCTCTCTAAGATGTGACAAGAGGATATATTATCCAATTCTTAGCCAACAGAAAGGTAAATTGTTATTTCAATCTTCAAGCAATGTGTTTGGTGGTCCCTCTGTCTTTATTAGTGGAGCTATTACACACTACTCTTAGATGTCTCATAACATTCTTCAAGTTAGCAATCTACAACACTTACCTAAGTCAGTGAACCTTAATAATGGTGCTGAAGTTTTACTTCTGAACCAAAGTGATGTGTACAAGCTTCCTATCCATGCCACATTTATTTTCCAGACTCTTTTTGTTATAATACCACATTAAAGTTCATTATAACCAATTTGAATAGCAGTATTATAAATAAGGACAATCTGGTTAAATATAGCATTTAATGTATAATCTCATATAGTGATAAATGTGAAAACATTTACAGAGTACTGGACAATCTAAAAATGGTGAAAATATTTTAACAATAAAATGCATAGGCTTGGATTTACATAAATTATGTGGGCTACTATAGAGGAGTTAATAAACTAAATAATGGCCATTATAGAAGAGACAAGCATTCAAAATGTCCATGGAAGGTTTTGAGATGGCATGAGTTTTTGTCAGCCCATAACACCTTAGGTTGACCAAAAATTTCCAAAAATGTACATCTATACATTACTGAGTAAACCAAGAAAAAAAATCTATATTTCAATATATTGTCTATATAATAAATAAAATTAGACATGATCAATTGTACCTGTACGCCATGTTAGAAAATAATCCTTGCAAAAGAGAGACTGAAAATCTAAACTAGAATGTGACCTGCTGAAAAAAAAATAATACAATTCTGTGCTATATTTTAAGTGCTCATCCCTTCCATAACTGTAGCAGTTAGTCCAGACTATCTCTTAACTAGGCTGCATCTTCCCAGTGCAATCTAAGCCCCGATACACATTGGACTATTGTTGGCCACCCCGGTGATAGCGACATATCTTATCCAAAATACATATCTGGTGGGGGCCTTGAGAAAATGAGATCCTGGATGCCTGATTTTGGAGTGCTGATCCCTTTGTTCTCTCTTGAGATAACCTCTACAGTGGGGAGAAATTCACATTAAATACAAGGGCATACCTGTGTATGGGAGAGATGGCCTTGACATTTGTTGGCCAAACCAAGTTTTGTCTGACAGTCATGTAATGCATATGGGAAGCTTTAGGCTTCTACCACAGAGACTGTGTGTTTGGAAATAGGTCTAATACTTCTTGGCAAGTTGCATCTCTAAGGATGGGTTCACACTTGCGGACCCCTCCGCAGCGTCCTACAGAGGGGATCCGCAAGCTGAGCGCAGCCTCCGCAAGCCCCTATGTTTATAATGTGAGCGCACTGTGCTGCGCTTGAATGCCATGACCGTGCGCTCCCATTCATTGCAATATGTGATTTGTATGCAGGCGGATCTGCATTCAAGCGCAGCACCGTGCTCTCACATAATAAATATAGGGGTTTGCGGAGGCTGCAATCAGCTTGCGGATCCCCTCCGCAGGACGCTGCGGAGGGGTCCACAAGTGTGAACCCAGCCTAATATACCCAGTGAATAACAAGGTTACACACAGCTGCAATTCTTGTTTGTACAAAAGGCAGAACTAATACTAATACTTGTACCGCTGCTCTCATTTTATTCCCAAATATAGCTTGAAATATGTTTTGGCTATACTGTATATCATAAAATACTGGTAAAATAATTTATTTTCTTTCCAGTCTAGGTCAGTTCTGCAGGGAATGAAAGGAAACATCATGTATGCAGTAGATCAGATTTGTAGGTATGTATTCCATATGCATGTATGCTCTGCTCCCTTTAATGGAAAACCTTCTGAAAAGGCAAAGCCTATATTTCAAGCTGAATTATTCATGCATTATTTTGTAGTCTCAAAGCCTGACATTTCTTAATATACTAAATGTAATCAACCCTCGTTGCATAGAGGCATTTTGCTTTGTTAAGGCAAACTAACCTTTCGGGACTGTTAAAGCCAGGGATCACAATGAGGTACTTCACATCGGAGCAGCTGTCTGCTCACCTGTTTCACATAGCATTTGCCAACCTGGTGAAATTCTTCAATTTAGCAAGCAAACTTAAGTCATTATTAGAAATGACAGGGAAACCTGATGAAATTGTACTTTCATTTGGAAAACAAAATTGCAATCAGGCCAACATGATTTCCTCATGGTCTGACCATGCTAATGCCAAGTTGAGACATGGGCAAATGTATTTAAAAGTCATAATGGGGTATTACCATGCAATCTTCCTTTACTGGCCCTTATTAATATAAAACTTCAATTTGCATGTAAATGCAGTCAACTTTCATATCATCAAAATACATGAGCCATGGGAAAGTAATG
Organism: Allobates femoralis; assembly: GCA_033576535.1. Taxonomy (NCBI): domain Eukaryota; kingdom Metazoa; phylum Chordata; class Amphibia; order Anura; family Aromobatidae; genus Allobates; species Allobates femoralis. The sequence continues at coordinate 310,224,747 of JARQOC010000005.1, read as the reverse complement.
AATTGAAGTTTGATGTGGCAATTACTGACGTTTATAAAGAATTTTAAAGAGGTCATTCTGGTCTGGACTGAGAAAATGAGGAAATCAACAGGGAATATTGTCAATATAGTAACAGTGGGAGTTGAAGTCAGTCCCAGGTGTTGGAAGGCAGATGATGATTAATAGAGAGGGAGTATGCAACTCCTCGTCCACAAGAGCTAGGCTGGACTTGAGACTCAATAACATAGCTCTATTGAAAAAAACTACTCGCTGGGTTCTCTCTTTAACTGCCTCGAAATGTGTTCCAGAGGGAATAACGCAGCAAGTGTTTATGAGAGAGAGCAGTGCTGACGGTTTAATTGGGCATCACGTCCTTTCAGCTCCTCTCTGAGCTTCATATGCAGTTTAACCTTTTTTTTCCACCTCAGATATTCAAGTGCCTTTGGGATTTTCATGAAGCAGAAGCTTGATGGCTTGGCAAAACATTGACTTAGTTGCTAAATTGAGTTAAACTGCTTTTTTGGGTTTGTAGTGGCAATTTATATGTCTCGTGCAGTTTTGAAGGGAATATTTACCAGCCCTGAATGTGTCTGAGTGTTCTGTGAATCTATAACAATGGCAAGGGTAATGTAGAGGATTTGCTGTTGCTGGGATTACAGGTATACAAGAAAACATGATGCTTGATTTAAAGCATGAATTGTAAATCAATCCAGGATACAGTTCCAGTTTTACTGCTTTTCTGTTATTTTTAAATACCTTATTTTACTCTTTTCAATGACAGAATTGGCTAGATATATCCATATTGCAGCATGTACATTTTTCTAATCTTTGAAGCATTTTGAGTTAAAAAATGATGAATTGCTCACTACTTTAAGCTTTGTCCTCAATGAAAAATAGATGTTTTTTTTTAGTATTTTTTTAAAACAATACATTTTTTATTCAAATAAATCTTTTAACAACATATATATGTAACTTGTTTAAACAGTTATATCAATATAACAGTTATGTCCAAATAATCACCACCAGTGTAAAGCAATTCCAAACTGGATATTATAGGAGAGGGAAGGGAAAGAAAGGACCACACAAAAGGAAAGGGCAGCCAGGATTGGACACAAAAGGTAAATTAATAGAGAGTGGGGGGAAATAAAGTGAGGAAGTGGGGGGGAATAAGCTTTAGGAGCTTTGTTTTAAATATTTCTCTATACCAATCTAATTATGAGAATACCAGTAACAACCAGTAAAAGTATCAAAACCATCCTAAGTGTGAGCTATCGCCAATCCAGAAGTCTCCCAAATCTCGCACTGGCGACTGACTTTTTGCTAATCGAGTGAACCAAAAAACGTTCATGTAGATAATGAGAGTTTATCCTACTGATGAGTTCCTCCTTTGTGGGGGTAGAAGCTTGCCTCCAGTGCCTTGCCAAGCTCTGACGGGCCGCTATCAAAGTATGGGTTACCACTGGAACTACGTTTGGGGAAAGAAGGTTCATTCCAATATTTAAGACTGCCAAGGGCCCATCTAGAGTTAAAGGGAAACCTATCAAGGTCCTGATTAAGTCTGCCACTCGATTCCAGAATTCTCCTATCTTGGGGCTCCACCACCACACATGACCCAGATCCCCTTTTTTACCACATCCCTTGCAGCATAATGGAGAATATGATTTGTTAAATTTGGAAATTTTGTAAGGGGTCAGATACCAGTTTATGTGTATTTTCTTTAGTTGTTCGGGGGTGGATGAGAAAGAGAGTGCCTCCTCCCAGACTCCTAGTGAACAGAGACAATCCATGTTTATTGGGATATTCTACTTTAAAGTATTTCTGCATCATGTCTGATGGGTCAAGGCTCCACCAAGCGGGAAATGTGCACGACTGGATACAATGACGAATTTGGAGGTAGTGATAAAATCACGTTTTGGGAATCTTGTAAAGTTGGGACAAATCTGCAAAGGAAGGGAATACAGGGCCATCTAAGAGTTTATCAAGTGTGCTTACACCTGATTTCACCCGCAGGTCTAGAGACAACGCAGACATGTGTGCCTCGATCGCTTTTACAGAAATGTATTTAAATAGGAATTTTGTCAGTGTTCTATCAAGGTTATTCCAATAAGAAATCAATGAGAACATCGTATGTAAAGGAAAATTCAATTTCAGGGGCTTCAGAAGCTCGATCTCTAGCAAAAGTCTAGTAGACCTGTGGGGAGCAAACTGTCTTTCTATTTGGAGTCATCTATAATTAAAATCCTCAGCCCACCAATCTTTTGCGGCCTCAAGTATGGCCGCCTTGTGGTACAAAAATTTGGTACACCTATTCCACCACAAGAATATTGGAAATGTAGAGCCTTGACCTCCACTCTTGTTTTTTTTGTTTTTCCAAATAAACTTACCAAGTAGGGAATGTAGGAGCCCTATCCATCTAGATGGGAATTTGAGAGGGAGACATGAACAGGTAGGCAATCTTAGGCAGCAACATCATTTTTACAATTTGTATTCTGGCAACCCAGGAAAGTAAGAGAAGGGTCTGCCTTTCCAAGTCCCCCAGAACTTCCGAAATCACTGATTCGCAGTTCAGCTTAATGAGATTTACTATTTTTTTTATTTTAATTCCCAAAAATGTAAATGCCGCTTAAAGGGAAAATGCACTAGTATTCTATCCTTTACCAAAGGTGTAATATTTGGGGGGAATATGATAGACTTTGTGGCATTTAATTTGTAATATGAGATTCTGGAGAATTCAGCCAAGGTGTCCATGACACCCACCAGGGACCCCTCCACGCTGGTGAGAGATAATATCACATCATCTGCATACAATCCCACCATATGATCCGTATCTCCCACACGGACTCCATGTATGCTTGGATCAGTTCTAAGAGCCTCTGCCAGCACCTCCAATAACAAAGACAATTTAACCGGAGAGAGAGAGCAGCCCTGCCGGGTGCCATAAGTTATCATGAACCGGTCTGAGGTGAAGCCAGACGCACTCACCATCGAGTTTGGATTAGAGTATAAGGCCAAAATAGCCTTTTTAATATCTCCCACAAAACCAAACTTATCCAGAACCTCGACCATATATCCCCACTGCACTCTGTCAAAGGCCTTCTTGGCATCAAGAGAGAGCAGTACACCGGGGAGTTTATTAGTCTTCATTATCTCCAACAAATCTATTAGTCTTCTAGTGCCGTCCTTGGCTTGTCTCCCAGGGACAAACCCAACCTGTTCAGGTGCTATCAGAGAGGGAAGGATAGACATTATTCTGGCTGCAAGAATTTTAGAGAATATTTTTAGATCACAGTTTATTAACCTTCCTAGCGGTATTCCCGAGTGTAACTCGGGGTTAATTTTCACTAACAGAAGCGGTAACCCCGAGTCACACTCGGGAATACTCGCGGCTGCTGCTGCTGCTCAGTGTGAGGCCGCAGGGGGGGAAGAAAGTGCTGTCAGAGCCCAGCCCTCTGTGCCCTGCACCCGCGGTCACTGCAGCCGCGGGTGCCATCTGTGCCCTGCACCCGCGGCCCCTGCTCCAGCCACGGGTGCCCTCTGTGGCCAGCACCCGCGGCCCCTGCTCCAGCCGCGGGTGCCATCTGTGGCCAGCACCCGCGGCCCCTGCTCCAGCCGCGGGTGCCATCTGTGGCAAGCACCCGCGGCCCCTGCTCCAGCCGCGGGTGCCCTCAGTGGCCAGCACCCGCGGTCACTGCAGCCACAGGTGCCCTCTGTGGCCAGCACCCGCGGCCCCTGCTCCAGCCGCGGGTGCCATCAGTGGCCAGCACCCGCGGCCCCTGCTCCAGCCGCGGGTGCCCTCTGTGGCCAGCACCCGCGGCCCCTGCTTCAGCCGCGGGTGCCATCTTTGGCCAGCACCCGCGGCCCCTGCTCCCTGTGCTGTGCCGGCGGGGGAGCACCGCCACCCGCTCCTGCTCCCGGTGCTGCGGAGGCGGGGAGCACCGCCGCCCGCCCCTGCTCCCCGTGCTGTGTCGGCGGGGAGCCACGCTGCCTGCCCCTGCTCCTGCTGCTGAGGACCGGGGTGCTGTCAGAGCCGGGGGGAGGGGGCTGGGGCATCGGGTCTTACCTGCCAGTTGCCACCGGCGCCGTGTGAGTGATATGGCACCCTTCTCCAGAGCTAGGGTTAGGGCTAGGCTTAGGGTTAGGGCTAGGGTTAGGGCTAGGGTTAGGGCTAGGGTTAGGGCTATTGTTATGGTGCTGTCACACAGCCCGATCTGGCCAGCGATGTCGGAAGCGATGCGCGGGTGCCCGCTCGCTTCCGACATCGCTGGCCAGCTGTCACACAGCATCGCTGCGTCCGGCGACACCGCAGCGATGCGGGCGGTGACATCGGCCGCTGGGCTGGGCTCAGCCCAGCGAGCGATCCGCAGCAACGCTGCGGCATAGGCTGGATCGCCGCCAACATCGCTCTGGCGATGTCACACGGCGCAATCCAGCCTTACCGCAGGTCGCCGGTTGACAGGTTTACGGTTCCTCCCGTAAACCTGTCAACCTGCGACCGCTCGTTTACACAGCGCGACGTCGCTAGCGACATCGCTGATACGTCACTTTTTTGGCGATGTCGCTAGCGACGTTGCCAGGTGTGACAACATCATTAGGGTAAGGGGGCGATATGGCTGCCCATTCATGTGGAGACGTGGGGGCGTGGCCTATTGCCGGCGTCATCGCCCCTACGTCGCCACATGTAAAGGGGCGATGTTGCCGGTCCCGGCCGGTCGCCTGGTTTCACAGCAGTGCTGTGAAACCTGGCGACCATCATGGGGCGATGTGCACACCGGTAACCGGGCGGCAGTAACCTGTCAGGCGATGGGAGCCATAGGCTCCCATTGTCCTGCATCGCTGCCGGGGTTGTCGCCCTAGAGGTTGCCGACACGGGGCTGGAGGAGTCGCCCCGTCTAAACGGGGGACGGCGCTGGTGGCGGGGGCGGCGAGAGCATGCACGCCCCCGCCATTCACCGCTGACATCTCCAGCCCCGTCGCCCCATGTGACGGGGCCGTTAGGGCTAGGGTGTTAGGGTAGAGCCTGGGCTGCAGACGAGAAGAGGGGCGGGAACACCCAAGGAAAGCTGGATGCTTCCCTCAGTTACCCTCCCCTCCTCTGTCACAGAGACATCCAGCGATGTCCCCGCTGCGATCGCCGGTGAGAGCTCCTTCGGATGCCTCATATGACTTCCTGGTTCCGTCTCTGTGAGCCGCAGCGGCTCATTGGAGGCGGAACTGGGTGGGAAAAAAAAAAAGTATAACATTTCGGCCAATAAAAGAAATTTGTTATGAAATAAAATGGTACCGCATTTAGGCTGCTTTCACATCAGCAGTTTTTGTAAATCGCGGCAGATGCGGTGAAAAAAACGAATCTGCCGCGATTACCGCATTACCGCGACACCTGCGGCACAGTTGCCGCAAGCCCCATGGAATGTCTATGGGGGCTTGCCGCAGATGCGGCAAGTGCGGTGTCGGCTGACCGCGTTTTTTTTTCGCGGCCGCACCTGCCACAAGTGCTGAAACCGCACTTGCCGCACCTGCCCCACCCTTACCGCAAGCCCCATAGACATTGCATGGGGCTTGCCACAACTGTGTCGCGGTTATGCGGTCAGCGCGGCAGATTGGTTATTTTCACCGCATCTGCCGCGATTTACAAAAAAACGCTAGTGTGAAAGTACCCTTAGTACAAAAATCCTGACATAATCATACCGCCAGGTATAAGATTATTGATTATTGAATAAAATTTTATTATTTATTTAATTATAATTCATGATTTTATGTTTCGAACTTTATCACATCTGAGAGGTCTACTAGAGTCTTCTTTGATCAGGTACCGTATATACTCGTGTATAAGCCGAGTTTTTCAGCCCAAAATTTGGGCTGAAAAGTCTCCCCCTCGGCTTATACACGAGTCAATACGGGGGGGCTGTGTCCGGGGCTGTGTCCGGGGGCTGTGGAGGCTTCAGGAGGCGGGGGGGGGGAGGCTGCTGTATGAGCGGCCCCGTCGCGTGGGGCCGCTCATTAAATATGCACTGCTTTCCCCTGTCTATCACCGGCAGGGGAAAGCAGTGCATAACTAATTAAATCCCCCCCCAAGTGCTGGCACCTGCCCCCCCTTGTAAGGGCCCCCCCCCCCGATGGTTATATTACCATTCCGGACTTCTGATCCGCGCCGCTCCTCGCTCCTCCTCGCTGCTCCGTCCGTCTTCTACATCTCGGATCTCCGGCCGTCGCAGGCATGTGACGTCATCGCGCGGCCGGGGATCCCGGATGTAGAAGACGGACGGAGCAGCGCGGAGGAGCGAGGAGCGGCGCGGATCAGAAGTCCGGAATGGTAAGAGAAGCGGGGGGGGGGGCCCTTGCAAGGGGGGGCGAGGGCCGCTGTGTACCCCCAGGGGCTGCTGGGGACCCCCAGGGGGCTGCTGGGTACCCCCTGGGGGCTGCTGGGGCACCTGCTGGGGACCCCCTGGGGGCTGTTGGTACCCCCAGGGGGCTGTTGGTACCCCCTGGGGGCTATTGGTACCCCCAGGGGGCTGTTGGTACCCCCTGGGGGCTGTTGGTACCCCCAGGGGGCTGTTGGTACCCCCTGGGGGCTGCTGGGGTACCTGCTGGGGACCCCCAGGGGGCTGTTGGTACCCCCAGGGGGCTGTTGGTACCCCCTGGGGGCTGTTGGTACCCCCTGGGGGCTATTGGTACCCCCAGGGGGCTATTGGTACCCCCAGGGGGCTGTTGGTACCCCCTGGGGGCTGTTGGTACCCCCAGGGGGCTGTTGGTACCCCCTGGGGGCTGCTGGTACCCCCTGGGGGCTGTTGGTACCCCCAGGGGGCTGTTGGTACCCCCAGGGGGCTGTTGGTACCCCCGGGGGGCTGTTGGTACCCCCAGGGGGCTGCTGGTACCCCAGGGGGCTGTTGGTACCCCCAGGGGGCTGTTGGTACCCCCAGGGGGCTGTTGGTACCCCCAGGGGGCTGCTGGGTACCCCCAGGGGGCTGCTGGGTACCCCCTGGGGGCTGCTATATGTACCCCTGGGGGCCTGCTGTATACCACTGGGGCTGCTGTATACTACCACTGGGGCTGCTGGGGCTCCTGTATACTACCACTGGGGCTGCTGGGGCTCCTGTATACTACCACTGGGGCTGCTGGGGAATCTGTATACTACCACTGGGGCTCCTGTATACTACCACTGGGGCTGCTGGGGCTCCTGTATACTACCACTGGGGCTGCTGGGGCTCCTGTATACTACCACTGGGGCTGCTGGGGCTCCTGTATACTACCACTGGGGCTGCTGGGGAATCTGTATACTACCACTGGGGCTGCTGGGGAATCTGTATACTACCACTGGGGCTCCTGTATACTACCACTGGGGCTGCTGGGGCTCCTGTATACTACCACTGGGGCTGCTGGGGCTCCTGTATACTACCACTGGGGCTGCTGGGGCTCCTGTATACTACCACTGGGGCTGCTGGGGCTCCTGTATACTACCACTGGGGCTGCTGGGGCTCCTGTATACTACCACTGGGGCTGCTGGGGAATCTGTATACTACCACTGGGGCTGCTGGGGAATCTGTATACTACCACTGGGGCTGCTGTATACTACCACTGGGGAGGCCTGTATACCACACTGCTGGGGTCTGTATACCTGTGCTGGGGTCCACCCTCGGCTTATACACGAGTCAATAGGTTTTTCCAGATTTTTGGGGCAAAAGTAGGGGGGTCGGCTTATACACGGGTCGGCTTATACACGAGTATATACGGTAATTACTAAGAATTGCAGCCCTACTGTACATAACACAAAATTTCCAAAAAAAAAAATGTAACGCTTTTAGCATAAAATTCCAGAATTATTCGTAACGCCAGGGAGGTTAAGGAGATTGGCCTAAAATGATCAGGAGTGTTCAAGGGTTTTTGAGGTTTAGGAATGGTTGTGATTACTGCCTCAAGGTTTTCATGGCTTATTGAAGGAGTTACATTTCCAAAAATTGAAGGTTTTTAGGATGTAATGAGCTAAAATTTTGATGAAACAATGATAGTAGGTGTTAGAAAAACTGTCAAGCCCCAGAGCAGAGGACTTTTTAGAAGAACAGATCATTTGTTCTATTTCAATGTTAGATATGGGAGTATATAGATCACTTAGCCGAGCCACTGATACTTTGGGGGTGAGATTTTTTCTAGGAAGTTACCAATTTCTTGTGGATTAGGCTGAACTGTATCGGGATCCTCTTTTAGGTTGGATTTAGTACTTCAGTCCCATCAAGTTTATTCAAGTATGCAATCCTATTTCTTATCTCCCCTTTTTTTTACTCTCCTAGCTAAAATCTTCCCTGCTATATCTCCCATTGCATAATATTTTCTTTTGGACTTTTTAAGTGCGTTTTTTGTACTGAAATAAAAGTAGAGCATGCAGACTCATTCTATGTTCGGTTATTTTTTGGGACAACTATGGGGTGGGGTTTTTGTTGTTGATTTGTTGCAGATTGTTAATTTGAGTTAATAGATCTGACACTGATGCCTCTCTTCTTTTCTACTGCTGCCATCTTAAGAAAAATACCTCTCATGTATGCCTTGTAGGCTGACCATACTACTTCGTCCGAGATGGAGTTATTATCATGTATGTCAAAGAAGTCTATTAACTTGGTCTCTATTAATTCAATGTTTTGTTTGTTGGTCCGTAAAAATAATTTAAACACCACCTATTAGCTTTGACCGAAGAGTCCCTATCAGATATGGTGATTGGGACTGGAGCATGGTCAGACCACGAGATCACACCTCAAGCACACAACCTAGAATTCTATCATCCACAAAAATATAGTCTATCCTGCTATAGGAATTAAATCTATTAGATAAATGGGTGTAATCTCTCTCAGAGCTGAGGAGATATCTCCAGATGGCATGCCAAAAACATAGGCAGCACTCCCACTTGTTTTAGATAGATAAGACCTTTATTGGTCACAGTTCACAGGCGACGTTTCAATCCACAATGGATTTTTTTCAAGCTTGAAAAAAATCCATTGTGGATTGAAACGTCGCCTGTGAACTGTGACCAATAAAGGTCTTATCTATCTAAAACAAGTGGGAGTGCTGCCTATGTTTTTTGCAATATTGAACCAGGTAGGAGAAAGGACTATTGTGGTGGGCCCTGCACCCAAAGGTAACGTCAGCTGTGCTGCTCTTTATTTTTATGATATAGATACAGATGCCATGCAAATTATATTCTGAAACGAGTGATTTCATCTCTCCCGTAGCAGTAGGTCTGTTTAAGCAATCTAACACGACAGACATGGGGAGATTGAAATCTCCACAGACCATTTAAAGCCTTTGGTGAACACCTGAACTCTCTTAAGTGTTTGCCTGATAAATGAGAACTGGTGCGTATTTGGGCCATATAGAGATACAATTGCGTACCTAGTGTTGTTTAAAGAACAATCAAGGAAACTAAAAGGCCCTTCCAGATCACTAGTAGTGTCATACAATTTAAAGGAAAGGGTTTATAAAAATAGCCACTCCAGCTGTTTTAGTCTTTTTGTTTGCAAAAAACTGATGTGGATATCAAGGGTGGTTTAGCTGAGCATTGTCCTGCGCCAACAAGTGCGTTTCTTGAACACAAATTACATCAGCAGTTTCTTTGCGAATATTGTCCCAGAAGATGGATCTTTTACCTGGCGAGTTCAAACCATTGGCATTTATAGATATAACCTTAACATGCATTGTCAATACTATATACTGCTTTATGTGAAACCATTGCTCCAAAATGAGTGACAAACATGGGGAGGACAGACAGGGTGAGGATGGACAGGGAAAAAAATTTGCTTTTATTAATAAATGAAAGGTTATCAAATCTAAATTTTTGCTTCATCATAAGAGGAAGTCCACTTACAGTTCCAAAATCAAGCAAACAATAAGAAAAAGGAAAAAAGTGAAAAAATAGTTTGAAAGAGAGTGAAAAAAAGACACTCTGTGGGCAACTTTGCTTGGTTTCAACGTTGTCATAGAGGCACCAGACAAAGAGTAGAAAGCAGGAAGCAGAGAACGGCTCTCCAGTAATCAATTGTGCCGTAAACCAGTCTGGGTCCAGTTTTTTTTTCTATGCCTGAGGGGCTCTTTTTTCATTTAGATATATAGGCTGAATCTGCCAATGTAGCAATAAATCTCTCACCTTTTCCGGGGATGTGCAGACAAATATGGAATTGTCCTTTAAGACTTTCAGTTTTGTGGGGAACCCCCAGTGGTACATTATTCCTTGTTCTTTAAAGACTGTAGTATATCGCATATACTCCCTCCTCTGAGCTAAGGTACCTGCTGACAAGTCCAGGAATACCTTCAGGTGGACCAAGTTATCTGGAAGTTTTGGCCTTTTCCTGAGGACAGCCACAAAAGTCTTCTATATTTTATAGAAATGAATGCGGGCAATAACATCTTGTGGTACATCTGGATTGAGGCCTTTTGGTTTTGGAATCCTGTGTATTCTATCCACGATTAAGTCCTTGCTGTCTGCAGAAGGAATCACCATGTGTATGAAGCTTTGCAGAAGACTTGGCAAGTCTTTGTCAGGAGTAAATTCATCAATCCTCTAATGCGAATACTGTTCCTTCTGGATTGGTCCTCAAAATCCAGGGTTGTTGTGGATTTGAGAAACCTCCTTTTCTAAAGCATCATTAGCATCTATTAGTTCATTATGAGATTTAGTAAGTTCTGTCAGCTTCGGCTCTACATGATCTATTCTAGTTCCCAGATCATTTAGTTATCCCCTGAACTCTGCCTTGAACTCAGCTATCATTACTTTCAAATCAGCTTGGAGTTCTTGCCTCAGGGACTTAAGCAAAGTCTCCAATGTATTCTGTGTAAGGAGAATATCTGTCTGAGCGTCCTCCCCTCATCCTGAGACTGCCACATGTGCAGAGCAAGAAGAAAGAGCTGGGGAATGAGAAGCTGTAGCCATGTTGGAGGCTGTATTCAGTACCTGGTCTCTGAAAAAATATGCAGTCACCTTCCTTGGAGATCTCCTTCTTTCTAACTTGTCACGCACCATTAGAACCCCTGTGTCCTCAGGTCACCAGGTAACTTAGTTAGGGCTTCCCAGAGTGGTTTTTCACCTTGCTGTGCCGAGTTAAAGATGATCTCTGCTAGAGCTCCTCCTCTAACCAGCCTGTGGCATTCAAAGCTCAGCCACGCCCCCATATTTTTTTTTAGTATTAACAATGCTATAAGCTACTATTACTGAAGACTAATAGAGGTAAAAAAGGGTAGACATCTAGGAGATGGACTATAATCAAGCTATGGACATATTAAAACATCTTTGTCTACAAATATAAGCGTTAGTAGATTTTACTGTATTGAAGTATTATATTGTTTCTGGCTTATCCTTGCAGGTGTAGTGACTTGTGATTACTAATGAGTAATAATTGATCATGACTATACTGTGTTAATCAGTATGAAGAACATCATAACCACATGTATTTTGAAGATGTATTAGAGCTTACATTGAGAGGTGAGTGGTGATGACATGTTTACTGATAGCTATAATTTTGCAAGTGCATTTTACCTGTTGGTCCTGAACACGATTCGGCAGGTATCAGTAGGTGTGACATTACTGGCTTCACTCACCACCCACTCTAGAAGTGAGCACAGCTGAAATTTCTCATTTATATGTATAAAGGCAGGACTTAAGATCACTAAATGTTGGTTCTAATTGTTCTAATAAGTCTAAATTCAAAGCAGAAGGGAAAATATTATCTCTGACCTCCCCAGGGGCATTGCTAGCATCAAATATCCAGGGTTTCAGCCTCAAACTTATCACCCAGAGCCACGGATCTACAGTGATGTTCAAAATAACACAGATACAGTTCAATTCAGTTTAACAACAGGGAGGCACAGGCTCCTTGCCTTATCACTCATCATTTTGTCGATTTCAGGTTGTCATAGGCATACAGCTTAAAAACATCAGTGTCTTGGCAAATCCATCACAATGATGCCACTGCATCCAGCCTATTATTTATACTGTGTATCGTCAGGAAAAGAGACTGAGGCTGCAGTGGAATGGAAATAAGCACTGAGTATAAGCTTTCTTGTTTTTTGTATTGTGGGGCAGTTGTGGCATCATGGTGTATGTAGAGGACTGTAGGACAATTATACTGTGTTTGGAGTTGTAGGAATATCATATTGTGTTGGGGAATGTGGAGCAATCATACTATGTGCTGAGACTGTGGGGATTTCAAACTGTGTTGGAGCATCATACTGAGGAGTACTGAGGTGGCATCATGCTGTGGGGTATCACATAGTATTTGTGGGGACAGTAGGGGCATCATGCTGTGGGAAATCTGTGAGGGCTTCATAGTGTGTGGAGGGCTGAGGGGGCATATCACACTGTATAAGTAGCTGTGGGGAAACTACTGTAGGGAGAACATACCATGAGAGTCATGTAGGGGCATAAAACAGTGGAGGGTGACAGTGGCCATCATATTATGGTGGGGCACTTTGGTGGCATAACACTGTGTAGGGGAGCTCTAGAAGCATTATTCTGAGTTAGGGGCACTGTGGCAACATCATAGTGTTTTTAGGTACTTTTGGACTTTAATAAGAGTATAACAAAACATGTCCCTCCAACTGTTTTTAAAAGTTGGGAAGTAAAGCTAGGGTCACACTTTGAGGCTGACCCACATTTAATGTGAGCACTAAACGCTGAGCAGACTCTGCAGTAGCGGATAGCGTTACCAGCAAGTGCTGACAGGAAACGCTGCTCCATAGTAACCAGTTTACCTTGGATGCAGCCACACACAGAGCCCTAGGAAGTGCACTTTAGCTGTGCGCACAGGAAGGAAGACCTTGTCTGCAATGTTTTCCTGTGTGCTCAGATAAAGCACACTTCCTGGGGCTCTGTGTGTGGCCGCATCCAAGGTAAACTGTGGGTTACTATGGAGCAGTGTTGCCTGTCAACACTTGCCGGTAACGCTATCCACTAATGCAGACTCTGCTCAGCGTTTAGCACTTGCATTAAACATTGGTCACCCTCCAAGTGTGACCCTAGCCTAAGCCGTTCTGTGACTGTGCCTATGCATCATGTAACCTCTTATGCCACTAAATATTTATTTATGGAGGATGTGGAGAGGTCCAGTTAGGACTTTAGCCATGCAGCCCCATGATGAATATATGCATTCCTGTTCACTGGCATTTTTAATTCTAAAAGGTGCACTAAAATATCCTTATTTGTTTTAAATAGGCGCTTTTTGGGTTTTCATTGAGGTACTTAGGGAACATTTAGAGGTATAACCATCAAGGTCATAGAGGTCACAATCACCACTGCGCCCGGGGGTTGAGGGGCAAGCTAGCGCCAGTGCATATTTCTGCTGAATGTTTGCCCTCAGATGGACCAACTGCAGTTTATTGAACAGAAACCTGTAAGGTCCCTGCACAGGAATACATGCTATCACCTAGTCAGATGTTGGCTGCTGATGTTGGCACACCTGTGACTGTGGATGCATGGCAGTGACATCAAGCACTGCCAGTTACTAGCACACAAAAGTCAGTTTCTGGTTTCAGGTATAGAGATAAGTGAACCTTTTGAAGTTCGGATTCGGTTCAGTTCAATGATCAGGCACATATTGACTGAATAGGTCAGCAAACAGTTCGCCAAACTTTCAAACCCAATTTAAATCAATGGGAGGCAAAATTAAGGGCCTAAAAAACACCTTTAATGGGACCCAAAACAAAGCTCAAACTATTTTACATTGTAGCCCGGCTGTTTTGGCAAAGACATTATCGTCATACACTTTTACTTAGCAAGCTACAGCGCCGCTATCACCATGGTCCTGTGCTTGTTCATGAACCTCATACATCCTCGTGACTTCCCTGGGGTTGTCTCAGGTTGCACAGTGAGTATAATGCAACAGGAAATCCCGCTGTAACCCGAGATAACGGCCAGGGTCACATCGGCGTTTTTTGTTTAAAATCCTGATCCGGTTTTGAGCTTTAAAAAAGCTCAAAACCGGACCAGGAAAGGCTCCTGATAGAAGCCTATGCAAAACACCGGATGGCTTCACAAGCCATCCGGTGGCCGGATCCGGCACTGCTGCCTGCGTTTAAAATCATGCAGGCAGCAGTTTTCGCAGCGTTTACCGGGACCGCACTGCGGTCACCGGATGGCTCAGGATGTGTAATCCTGAGCCATCCGGTAACTGCATAGCTTGCGGTTCCCGATCTGGCAAGTTAATAAAGAGTTAAAATAGCTGACCTAAAGGACTTTTTGAGGTCTGTAGGGGGGCTTAGACCCCCCTACAGACCGGCCGGCGACTTCTATAGTGTTCTTCTACAATTTCTCAATGGTCACAGGCTCTTCGGAGCCCGTGCATGTAAACCAAAGGGGCCCCCCCGTATCACTATACTGGGGTGCATAGACCCCTGTATTACAAATAAGCTGTATTGATGTCTAGTAACGGTTAAATGTGTACAGAGGTGCAGGCACCCCTCTGTACAGATACGGGGGGCGGGAGGTAGGGGAACATGCACGGAGCTCAGAGGAGCCCGTGCCATGTGGACTTTACAGTAGAAGCCCACCAGAGTGGGTGGCCGGTCTATAGGGGGGTCTAAGCCCCCCTACAGACCTGAAACATTCCTTTATGCACTAAATTTAACACTTTAATAGACAAAGGACAGTTTACTTATCCCGGAAATAGCCGGGATCAGCAAACTATGCAGTTGCCGGATGGCTCAGGATTACACATCCTGAGCCATCCGGTTACTGCACAGCGGTACAGGGAACCGCTGCGAAAACTGCTGCCTGCATGATTTTTAACGCAGGCAGCAGTGCCGGATACGGCCACCGGATGGCTTGTGAAGCCATCCGGTGTTTTGCATTGGCTCCTATGAGGAGCGTTTCCTGATCCGGTTTTGAGCTTTTTGAAAGCTCAAAACCGGATCAGGATTTTGAAAAAAAAAACGGGAATGTGACCCTGGCCTATGTACTCATTTTCTTTCTAGGATTTAGCATTCCTGTGAATCACTATGGCTAGGGTCACAATTTAAACCTGAATTGCGTTCACCGCATCCAGATCTGGATGCGGTGAACGCAATTGTCTTCACATATTCAGCAATCCTGTTCCCGGATAGTTTTCTCGTCCCTGCTGCACACTGTTCTCTGTTCTGTAAAACTTAACATTTAATAAATAAATGTTTGTACAATGTCTCTAGGGGGTGCCCAGCCCCCTAGAGACCTTACACCCACTCAGGTGGGCTTATACTGCTGTAATGTGTTATATACTACAGCTGACTCCTGTCAGCTGTTGTACAGTGGGAGCCTGACCCCACAAACTGACCCCCCCACGCAACATTATACCTGTCCCTGCACCCCCTCTTATCATTTCTAGCCATCCCTTTTGCAGAAAAAAACAATTTTCACGCAGGCTGCAGAGCTGGAGACGGAAACCGGATTGCTTGTGAAGCAATCCGGTGTTTTGCATTGGCTCCTATGAGGAGCGTTTCCTGATCCGGTTTTGAGCTTTTTGAAAGCTCAAAACCGGATCAGGATTTTGAAAAAAAAAACGGGAATGTGACCCTGGCCTATGTACTCATTTTCTTTCTAGGATTTAGCATTCCTGTGAATCACTATGGCTAGGGTCACAATTTAAACCTGAATTGCGTTCACCGCATCCAGATCTGGATGCGGTGAACGCAATTGTCTTCACATATTCAGCAATCCTGTTCCCGGATAGTTTTCTCGTCCCTGCTGCACACTGTTCTCTGTTCTGTAAAACTTAACATTTAATAAATAAATGTTTGTACAATGTCTCTAGGGGGTGCCCAGCCCCCTAGAGACCTTACACCCACTCAGGTGGGCTTATACTGCTGTAATGTGTTATATACTACAGCTGACTCCTGTCAGCTGTTGTACAGTGGGAGCCTGACCCCACAAACTGACCCCCCCACGCAACATTATACCTGTCCCTGCACCCCCTCTTATCATTTCTAGCCATCCCTTTTGCAGAAAAAAACAATTTTCACGCAGGCTGCAGAGCTGGAGACGGAAACCGGATTGCTTGTGAAGCAATCCGGTGTTTTGCATTGGCTCCTATGAGGAGCGTTTCCTGATCCGGTTTTGAGCTTTTTGAAAGCTCAAAACCGGATCAGGATTTTGAAAAAAAAAACGGGAATGTGACCCTGGCCTATGTACTCATTTTCTTTCTAGGATTTAGCATTCCTGTGAATCACTATGGCTAGGGTCACAATTTAAACCTGAATTGCGTTCACCGCATCCAGATCTGGATGCGGTGAACGCAATTGTCTTCACATATTCAGCAATCCTGTTCCCGGATAGTTTTCTCGTCCCTGCTGCACACTGTTCTCTGTTCTGTAAAACTTAACATTTAATAAATAAATGTTTGTACAATGTCTCTAGGGGTGCCCAGCCCCCTAGAGACCTTACACCCACTCAGGTGGGCTTATACTGCTGTAATGTGTTATATACTACAGCTGACTCCTGTCAGCTGTTGTACAGTGGGAGCCTGACCCCACAAACTGACCCCCCCACGCAACATTATACCTGTCCCTGCACCCCCTCTTATCATTTCTAGCCATCCCTTTTGCAGAAAAAAACAATTTTCACGCAGGCTGCAGAGCTGGAGACGGAAACCGGATTGCTTGTGAAGTAATCCGGTTTTTAGCATAGGCTCCTATGAGGAGCGTTTCTTGATCCGGTTTTGAGCTTTTTGAAAGCTCAAAACCCGGATCAGGTTTTAAAAAAAAAAAAACTGAAGTGTGACCCTAGCCTAAGGATGGTTTCACATTGCGATTTAGTTAAATCCGATGCTGTCCAATAAAAATAGGACAGCATCGGATTCAAACTGATCCCTGCAATCGGATGCCAAATAGGCATCCGATTCCGAAATTTTGCAGGATCAGTTTGGTCTCCTGTCACCTCGCTCCCCCTCCTTTCTGCCTCCTGTCATCTTGTTGTTCCCTGGTGTCTCCTGCTGTCCCCCTGTTCTCCCCTCTCCTTTCCCTTCTCTCCCGCTTCTCCTGTCATTCCAACATAAAAACTCTTTACTCTCACCTACCAGCACTCCCCCGGCGTGTCCATAGAGCTCCAGATCGGTTTTACAGGACCTGCGATGATGTCAGAAGCATCATCAAGTCGCATAAGCGGTTACCGCGGTAACCTCTCATGTCACACGATCAGCTGATCAGGTTGTGACATCATCCCAGGTCCTGTTACCGAGCGGGAGCTGATGGAGACGTCGGGAGAGCGCTGGCAGGTGAGAATAAAGATTTTTTTATTTTAAACACTTGATTTTAGTTATAGATACATTGCAGAAGTGAAATTAGGCGGCACACAATAGTTTTAGTGTACTGAGCATGTACTGAGCATGCTCAGTTCACTAAAATCAGGTCCGAGGAGACATCAGATGTTTCCTCGGACCCTGCTCCATAGGGCCCCATGTTAAAGGCATCGGATCTGATTTAGCATAATTGGCATCCGATTTGCCTCCGATTCGATTCTGTCTGTTTTTTTTCAGGAGACAAAATCGTAGCAGTCTACGAATTTTGCTCCTGCAAAAAAATCTGACAGGATCGGAGGCAAATCGGATGGCAATTGTGCCAAATCCGATCCCCATTGGATAACATAGGGGCTGATTCGGATCCGATGTTGTCCGATTTTCATCGGACAGCATCGGATTTACCTAAATCGCAATGTGAAATCAGCCTAACCTAATATTAAGTTGTATTACCACAGTTTTTAGAGCTGCTTCACATCCATGTTTCGTAGGGTCAACAAACTTCTGGCACCTGTCAATTATTATTCCAGCCCAGGATGCTTTGACTACATCTCACAATTTGTTTACATTTGTTGGCTTTGCATCTGAAACTGCACTTTTGATGTCACCTCAACAGTGTTAAGGTCCAAGGATTGGGCTGGCCACTCTATAATCTCAAATTTGTTGGATTGGAACCCAGATTTTGTTCCTTTAAAGTTGCGTTTAGGGTCATTGTTTTGTTGAAACACTCATTTCAAGGACATTTTCTCTTCAGCATAAGGAAACATGACCTCTTCAATATTGTGATACATGCAAGGGGTCCATGATCTCAGGTATGTGGTAAATAGGCTCAGCACCATAATAAGAGCAACATGCCCATATCATGATGCTTGCACCACCTTGCTTCACTGACTTAAGAAAGTACTGTGGCTTGAATTATGAGTTTTGGGGTCATCTGACTGTCTGTGACCCTTGGACCCAAAAAAACTATTTTACTTTCATCAGTCCACAAAATATTTCTCCATTTCTCTTCAGGCCAGTTGATTTGTTCTTTGGCACATTCTATCCGCTTCAGTAGATGTTTCTTTTTTTAACTGTGGGACTTCATGCTAATAGATTAGCTTCACACAGGAGTTTTCTAACTATCATAGTACTCACAGGTAAGGTTGCTTTCACATTTGCGATTATAAATCATAAACATTATTCCTGTTAAAAAGATAAAGTCTTTATTTGAGCACGTATGCTAGATACCCATCAAAACCCGATAAAAACTGGGTGCACAGGTTACAGTAGGGAAGAGAGGGCTGCCCCTAAAGGTCAAAGTCTCCCTCCTTACCCTACCTGCCAGCGGAGGTCGGCACCCTAGAAGCGATATGGCGCCCCCACTCCTCGTCGGCTCACACTACACTCACCCTGAACTCACCCTGATAGAGAGGGAGGAAGATAATAGGTGCTCCCCACCCTAGGATGGTAAAATCAGGTTATGTAGCCAGTACCGGTGTCCCAGTGTTAAAAAGGAACTGTTCCCCGTAGCTAAGTCTATGTCTGGCACAGCATAATAAAAAGGCCAGACTAGATGGTTTATCCTCTAAACCAGCCGGTGTACGCCCTCAATGATAAAACAAGCAAATGCGTTCAAACCAACCACTGGAGGTAACTCAATAGTACTTAGCTTTCACCGGGGTCACAGGTCACTCCCCGCGCGCCTCGACGCGTTTCCAATCATCAGGAGGCCTGATACAAAGGTTCCATAACTGTGTGTCCAACATGTGCCCACAGCATTGGTCTGATATAGGGAGGAGCAGCCCTGTTATCAGTTGCTCCCTTATATATGGTCTGAGAGTGCTATGCCACCTCCCCCTTGTGGGCACTTCCTGCACCATCTATCTCCGTTAATACACCCCAATACGGGGCTCACAGCCGACCCAGAGGGTACATATCAACCAATACAGTCCCCATTGACCCTTTTTAGCAAGCCCTTACTGTTTCTTGCACGCCAGGCAGCCGCTCCACACTCGTGGAACGCAAGCCGCCGCCGCCATGATGGCCGCTGGAACGCACGCGTCATAGATAGTTGACGCTGTGGGCCAACGCGCATGCGCGGCGGCGCTACGTGTCAAACCGCGACACGGCGCCCTCCGCGCATGGGCAATGCTGATCCAAACATATACCTCGCCGTTGCTAGGCAGCGGAATGCTCATTAATGTGCGGAAGCGGTCAATCTGCCTAGCGGACGAACAAGAGAGGCTAAGGGATGATATAACATTTATGGGGTGGTTGTTTAGTATTGAGGTGTCCAGGAGGGAGATGATATATATTATGGTGACAAAAATCCCCTGAGACCTGCAGGCTGACATTCCCTTTAGGTCTCATAGGTAATAGGGAGGATTCCATTTACGGGGGGAATAGGGCACATGCAGATATCGACCCAAATATAGTTTATTGGTCTCAAGGTTCATTACCTTAGAAAAACATCCTAGTTTTTACAGGTTCACAAGTAACATACCCCCTATAGAAAACATACATAAGACATCTGCTCATTTAACCCATCTGGGGCCAGGGATCCAAATCTAAAGATCCATTCTGTTTCTCTCTGGAGAATACTACGATCATGATTGCCCCCTCTCGGGCCGGTTTTTACCACCTCCAATATCCTGAAGGACAGCTTTTTTAGATCGCCCCCATGTATCAAGTTGACATGTCGTGCTAGAGGGGTATCCCTGCCCTTCCGTATGTCCCCCAGATGGTCACCAACTCGGCGTCTGAACTCCCTAATGGTCTTCCCCACATAGTCAAGTCCGCATGTACACGTAGCCACGTATATCACGCCGGATGTTTTGCAATTGGCAAAATCACGTATGAAGAACGTTTTACCATTGGCCGCACTCGTGACAGACTTGCAAGGTGCCATGTGTCCACAAAAGGAACAGTCACCACATCTAAAAAACCCTATAGGTTTAGTTCCCAGCCAGGTGGATCCGCTGGTTGGTGCCCTATAGTGGCTATGCACAAGTCTGTCTCTGAGCGACCTACCTCTCCTATATGTAACACTGGGTGATGGGGAGATACTCCCCCTCAAATCGGGGTCTGAGGTAAGGATATCCCAATATCTGCGTAACACTGTCATAACCCTCTTATTCTGACAATCAAAGGTCCCAATAAACCTAGTTACACCTGAGTCCACCTTCGGGCGTCTACCACACTTAAGTAGCAATTCCTCACGATCCTGTCGTTCTGCATGTGTACGTGCTGCGTGTAGCACAGAGTGCGGGTACCCTCGCTGTAGGAAGCGTCTTGTCAAATCGTCCGCCTGAACACGAAAGTCTGACATCCCCGAACAATTCCGCCTCAGCCTTAGATATTGCCCTTTAGGAATGCCTTTCTTTAGGGGTGCCGGATGATGGCTCTCCCACCTTAGCAGGCTGTTTGTTGATGTAGGTTTTCGATAGGTCCTGGTGGATATAGACCCATCTACCTCTTTTTGTATATACACATCAAGAAAGGGAAGTCCTCGGGGATTGCTCTCAGATGTAAACTGTAATCCGATGTTGTTATGGTTCAGGCACTTCACGAATTCAGCAAAACTCCCATCTGGGCCAGACCATAACAGAAAAACATCGTCAATGTATCTGGCCCAGAGGGTAATATAGGGCTCCCACCAATTCGTGCCGTCCCTAAACACAATGGTTTCCTCCCACCAGCCCAGGAAGAGATTAGCGTACGATGGGGCACAGGAACTCCCCATCGCCGTCCCCCTGAGCTGGTGGTAGTACTTCCTATCAAAGAGAAATGTATTATGATGGAGTACATATCTCAATAGATCAATGACAAAAATATTATGACTCCGGCAGATCGTCGTTCTTGTGTTGAGATAATACTCCACAGCACGAACACCCAGATCGTGAGGAATGCTACTATACAGGGCCTCAACGTCAATAGAGGCCAGTATAGTATCTTGTCCCAGATGGACCCCATCAAGCTTTTTCAGCAAATCCGCGGTGTCCCTTGTGTAGGACGAGAGGCTTGTCACAAAAGGACGCAGAATAGTATCCACGTAGATACCTGCCTTCTGGGTGCAGGAATCTATTCCGGAGACAATCGGCCTCCCCTTCAAGACCCCCAGACCCTTATGCACCTTAGGAAGGGCATAAAAGGTCGGGGTTACAGGATGGATGGTATTGATGAAATCATATTCGCTTCTCGTAATGAGGCCACCCTCTCTAGCATATCCAAGGACAGCGGATAGATCAGCCGCATATCCTTCAACAGGATTCGAGGGTAAGACCTCATACGCAGAGCGATCGTTGAGAATCCGATAACACATCTCCCGATACATCTCATGATCCATCAATACAATATTCCCGCCTTTATCAGATGGTTTTATGACAACACCCTGTTCCTTCTCCAAATTAGAAAGGGTCCTCTCTTCCGCTTCGCTAAGATTGCCGTTAAGGTCCTGATTGGTGCAAGGAATCCTTCTGAGGTCCCTTTCTACTAGATTCATAAAGATATCAACACTAATCATGTCAGAATTGGGTGGCATCTTTTTACTGCCATTCTTATGTCCCGTAAAGGGACCAAGCCCTCTCTCATTGCATCCACTGATCTGGTGGGCCAACCGTGACATATCATGGAAACAATCAATATCTTCCTCATCCAAGCCTATCTTTAAACACTCCTCTTTATTATGCTTGGAAAAAAATTTCTTCCATTTTAATTTCCTACAGAACAAATTCAAATCCTTCACCCATCCGAAACAGCTGAACCTGCCCGTTGGAACAAACGAAAGGCCTTTCTTAAGGACATTGTACTCATGAAGATTCAACTGGTGTGTGGACAGGTTGATAATCTGGCCACCATCCAGCTGTGTCACTGTTGTGTCTGTGATACGCCACCCCTGTTTCTCAGTTGATAGTCTCTCGGAATTTGTCCCCCTAAAAAAGGAGTACCAGGGATAGAGGGTAAAGACGGCCCAGACGGCAAAAAAATACCAGTGGCTCCACCCGAACCACCCACACCTCCTCCAGCCTGGCCAGACCGATTTTGTGGCACGGCAAGATTCTGGGGTATCACGGGATAGTTTGAGCCTATGGAACTTTGGGGTACATGTGGGTGTGTAGGTACCGTAGGTGCCTGTGGTGTGGGTTGACCTGGATTGCCCTGAGGGCCTTGGGGACCCCCCGTGCCCCATTTCCCTCCTCTTGGTCTCCTCCGCCTTCCTCTACCTCTACCGCCACCACCCCCTGCTCCCCCTCTCGGGCCCTCTGGGTCTGAGTCACCCTCGGATGATGACCCCTTATGTTTCTCCCTGATAAATGAATAGGCAAGGTTTTCTGAAAACTCTCTGAAATCTCTTTGAAACTGGAGATGCTTCCTCTCCTTCAAGAACCCCTGGTACTTCTCAAGGGAATTCTGAAGGGTGCTCTCACGTCTGTTAAAGTCAGGATCAGCCCGAGACTTCAGGATGTTTTCAATTCCTTGGTTAAGTTTAGTCGTTGCCACTTCAAAGATTTTCCTCTCTTCATGCAGGAGTATACTCATGAAGCGAAGGGAGGAACCTACTGACTCCTTTTTCCAAAGTTCCAAGAGATCAGGGCTCGCTGTGCGTGGAGATGGACAAACATTAATCCGTAGGCCTTTAGGAACTATGCTATGTTTAAGATAGTTCTCAAGGGTTTTTATCTCCCACCATGACCTTGTGTATTCTTTGTACAGAGTATAAAGATCATTAAACTGCACTTTGAGAGAAACAATCCCTGTCACACCATCTGGGTTTACCGTGGTGCAAAATGCCTGATTGGCGTCTTCCGTCCAGGAGGCTGAGTTTACTGGTCCTGACAAGAAACTAGCCATATCAAGAGAATCAAAAATTCGATGCCTCAGGAATCAAAATTATATTATAAATCATAAACATTATTCCTGTTAAAAAGATAAAGTCTTTATTTGAGCACGTATGCTAGATACCCATCAAAACCCGATAAAAACTGGGTGCACAGGTTACAGTAGGGAAGAGAGGGCTGCCCCTAAAGGTCAAAGTCTCCCTCCTTACCCTACCTGCCAGCGGAGGTCGGCACCCTAGAAGCGATATGGCGCCCCCACTCCTCGTCGGCTCACACTACACTCACCCTGAACTCACCCTGATAGAGAGGGAGGAAGATAATAGGTGCTCCCCACCCTAGGATGGTAAAATCAGGTTATGTAGCCAGTACCGGTGTCCCAGTGTTAAAAAGGAACTGTTCCCCGTAGCTAAGTCTATGTCTGGCACAGCATAATAAAAAGGCCAGACTAGATGGTTTATCCTCTAAACCAGCCGGTGTACGCCCTCAATGATAAAACAAGCAAATGCGTTCAAACCAACCACTGGAGGTAACTCAATAGTACTTAGCTTTCACCGGGGTCACAGGTCACTCCCCGCGCGCCTCGACGCGTTTCCAATCATCAGGAGGCCTGATACAAAGGTTCCATAACTGTGTGTCCAACATGTGCCCACAGCATTGGTCTGATATAGGGAGGAGCAGCCCTGTTATCAGTTGCTCCCTTATATATGGTCTGAGAGTGCTATGCCACCTCCCCCTTGTGGGCACTTCCTGCACCATCTATCTCCGTTAATACACCCCAATACGGGGCTCACAGCCGACCCCAGAGGGGCTTGCGGTCAGATGCGGCAACTGCAGTATTTCCTAATCCGTCAGATCTAGCACTTGCAGCCGCGAAAAAAAAACACTGCTAGCAGCGTTTTTTTTTGCAGTGCCACAAGCGCTGCAAGTGCCGGATTCTGCAATACCGCACTTCACGCACCTGACCGCAAGCCCCATAGAGAACGGTGGCTGCATTTATCTGCGGAGATCCCTGGAGTCCCCGATACATGGTGGCCATTGTCTATTTCAGCCAAATTTGCTTTCCAAAAGTCAAATAGCACTCCTTCCCTTTTCAGCCGTTTCTTTTGTTCAAACAGCAGTTTCTGAATACATGTGGGATATTGGCACATTCAGAAAAACTGGGTAAAGGCCACTTTACACACACAGATATCTGTGTCCAACTTCTGAACAGATCTCTGGTTGTTGTGAAATCATGGACACATTGTTCCATATTGTGGCTGTGTACAAATGTAACAATGTGTCCATGATTTCACTGCAACCAGAGATCTGTTCAGAAGTTGGACGCAGATATCTGTGTGTGTAAAGTGGCCTTAACACATTTTGTCATCCAAGTTGTCATGCTATCCCTTGTAAAAGTTAATAAATTGAGGCTAAAGCAATATTTTTAGGTAAAATAAAAATGTCTTTCTTTTTTCATTCCACTTTGCATTAATTTCTGT
Source organism: Allobates femoralis (assembly GCA_033576535.1). Classification (NCBI taxonomy): domain Eukaryota; kingdom Metazoa; phylum Chordata; class Amphibia; order Anura; family Aromobatidae; genus Allobates; species Allobates femoralis. The sequence goes on along the minus strand of JARQOC010000005.1, from coordinate 310,200,237 downwards.
GAAGCAGCTGAAGGGTTAATAAACTTCCTGAATGTGATTTTGAGCAGTAGGAGGAGTGCAGTTTTTAGAATGATGTCACTTTTGGGTGTTTTCTGTCATGTATGCCCCTCAAAGTCACTTCAAATGTGATGTGGTCACTAAAAAAATGGTTTTGTAAAGTATGTTGGAAAAATGAGAAATTTGCTGATGAACTTTTGCTGATGAACATTGAGCCCTGCTAACTTCCTAATAAAAAATGTTTCCAAAATTGTGCTGATGTAAAGTAGATATGTGGAAATGCTATTTATTAACTATTTTGTGTGGCATTACTCTCTGGTTTAATAGAATAAAAGTTGCAAAATTTTCGAAGTTTTCGCCAAACTTCTATTCTTTTCACAAATAAACACAAAAAATATTGTTCTAAATTTTACAACTAACATGAAGTCTAATATGTCACGAAAAAAAGTATTGAAATCACTGTGATCCATTGATGTGCTCCAGAGTTAGTACCTTATAAAGTGACACTGATCAAAATTGCAAAAAATGGTTTAGTCATTAAGGTGGAAATTGGCTCTGACACTAATGGCCACTTTACACGCGGCTACATTTCTAGCCACAGGTAACTTACTGGCTGCAGTGAAATCATGGAGACATTATTCCATTTGTACACGGCAACAAGATAGAACCATGTCTCCATGATTTCACTGCAATCAGTAAGTTACCTGTGGATAAGCTAGAAATGTAGCCGCGTGTAAAGTGGCCATAAGGGCTGAAAAGTAACATTCCATCCTTATGGCATCAATTGGATTTAGCCCTTTTGTATACTAGAACACTATAAAGATACATAACCTTGCAATTATTGTGTGTTCTTATTTGGTTACCTCCCATGGCAATACATTGTTGCTGTATGCAGTCAATTTGTTGACTGGGAGTAAATAGTACAAAGTGACAATTACGTTGTAAAATATACTGACAATTGTCACAAAAACAGTAGCTAATCATTACTATTGGTTTCTAATCATTGTTGTAATGATTTTAAGCTTATATGTTTGACTATCACGCTCATGTTGAAACTGAAAGCCTATCAGATTCTATAGACATAACACATATGTGTTTGTCCTTTAACAAATAACATTTCCATGACCTCTCCCACAATTCTGGAGTATTCTTTACCATGTAATGAAAAACCCTATTGATCTAGAGGCTGCCACACTTGACCAGTAAAGGAAAACAGTTGTTTTCTGAGCAGACTACCTATTGTGACTAATGATTGCTGGAGAGCATTATTATTAGATACATTTACCAATTATCTGTTTTAACTTCATCAAGTGCAAGACTCCTTGTAATCCATTCACTAAACATATTTCCTGCTTTTATTTATACACTACTAACTAGATAGTTTTTATTACATCAATATTCACATGTAAATTCCTTAATTATCTTGCTTTTCCTGCTTTATGTGAATGTATAATTTAGAATCTGATAGTTTCACCTAGATTATCTTTAGAAAAGTTCAGAGTTTAAGCAATGCTTGATAAGGGGGGTTTACACCAGCGATCCCAACAACGATCCTGTCTGACCGTGATCGATGATAGGGGTCACCGTGGAGTGGTAGAACGGCTTCCGTACCTTTTTTGCAAAAAACGTACTAACTAAGAACCTGCTGTTGACACTATTTTGCACTTGCTTTTTACCTTTATAGCAGTGATATATATTTTTGGACGTTTTTTGCACTCTTTTTTGTGATATATATTCTTGGTGGTGTGAACACGGTTTACAGCCTGTTCACATTGTGATCTGGCTCAGTATCAGTTTTTCGTCGCTATGTGGTCGCTGGTGAGATGTCAGACAGGCAGATCTCACCAGCGATCACCCAACGATGCGCCGACACTCGATGGTCATTGGGACCGTTTGGGGTCTCGGGCACAGAATGGGGATCGCTGGTAAGTCTGAGTGTCACACACAGCGATGCTGCATGGCCAGCGGGAGATCACCGATCAAAAAATGGCCCAGGCCATTCAATAAAGATCAGCGATCTCCCAGCGGGGGGCTGATCGCTGCCAAGTGTCACACGCAGCGAGATCACTGGTGAGGTCGCTGCTACGTCACAAAATCGGTGACGTAGCAGCGATCTACTTAATGATCTCGCTATGTGTAAACAACCCTATACATTATCTGAATATTTGAGCAATGTTTGCTGCAATCCACTTTGAAGCTTGTAAAGGACATTCCCTCTGTCTGTGGTTGTGCATATTTTACAGTGAGTCATTTATAGAGAGGAGCGGATTGATCCATGGGAGATCGAGTTCAAGTTGAATTTCCTGAAATCTGTGGTTTTAAACAATTTGAGATTTGATTCATAAAAGAAAAAAAAACATTGCTCAGGACTGAAAATGTGTGAATAAATTATAGTGGAATTAAATTCTACAAAAGAAAATCCACCAAAATGAGCATTGTTTTGTAATTTGCAAATGGTACCATTAAACACCATTGTTCTGAACCAAAAAAAGCCCCCCAAAATGTTAACCAACAAAAAAAAAACTACTCATGCCACTTGTTTGTTTCTCATCGTGTCTCCGAATTAGCATTAATAGCACTAAATCACTGGGGCCTTAGTTGCTAGATCAAGGCTTTCATGTTTCAAATGCCTCAAAAGAGTTGCAGCCCATGTAGTCAAGGCTGTGAATATACTGCTGTGGAAAGCTTGGGATGGGCTGAAATGTTCAATTCGATCAGTGTTATGTAATAAAGCTATAAGGTTATATCTTCTGTGAGTTCCAGAACTTGGATGATTTTGTATTTTGTCAAGGTGACATTTGTGGGTACATGCACAGAACCCTTCTGGGCTAAGCAAACCCGGTAGCTTTGGCCTAGACCCTGGGTAGTTCAGCCCTGTCAATGCCAATTGGAAAATGCAATGAGGCCCTTATAGATGGGTGGCAAAGAGTAGAGGGGCCAGAAAGGTTAACTTTAAGGTGAGTATAAACATTTTTAATATTGTTTGCATAATAATAATATTATAACATTTATTTACTTATATAGCGCCATTAATTCCTTTACATATATCAACAACGCTGTCCTCATTGGGCTCACAATCTAAGGTTAGGGTCACACTTAAAAATCAAATTGCTTTCACCGCATCCAGATCCGGATGCGGTGAACGCAATTGGTTTCTGACATTCAGCAATCCGGGAACTGGATTGCTAAAGCCGCAATCCGGTAACCAGATTGCTCAGGATGTATAATCCTGAGCAATCCGGTTACCGGATAGTTTGCTCATCCCTGCTGCCACAGGGATGAGCAAACTGTTCTGTGCATTGTTTAAAGTGTTAATTTTATTAATAAATGTTTCTATAATGTTTCTAGGGGGTGCCCACTCCCTCTAGAGACCTTCCACCCACTCGGGTGGGCATATAATGCTTGAATCAGTGATGTACAGCAGCTGACTCCTGTCAGCTGCTGTACAGTTTTATCAATGAAAGCACTGGGCTCCTCAGAGCAGCGCGCATACTATAGCTATTGTAGCTATAGTATGTGCGCTGTCCGAGGTCCTGAAGCCTTATACAGTAAGATCTATGGGCAGCGCTGCCCATAGATCTACTGTAAATGGCTTCAGAACCTCGGACAGCGCACATACTATAGCAATAGCTATATTATGCGCGTTGATCTCAGAGGAGCCGGCACTTCCATTGATAAAAATGTACAGCAGCTGACAGGAGTCAGCTGCTGTACATAACTGACTCCAGCATTATATGCCCACATGAGTGGGTGGAGGTCTCTAGGGAAGTGATCACACCCTAGAGACATTATAGAAACATTTATTAATCAAATTAAAAGTTTACACAAACACAGAACAATTTGCTTGTCCCGGCGGCAGCTGGGATAAGCAAAGTATATGCGGGAACCGCATCCTGAGCAATCCTGAGCAATCCAGTTCCTGCATTGCGGATGTAACAACCGCTCCTGAAAACTGCAGCCTGCATGATTTTTCATGCATGCTGCAGTGCCAGAGACTGAAACTGGATTGCTTGTGTATTAGGAGCGTTTCCTGATCCGGTTTTGAGCTTTTAAAAGCTCAAAACCGGATAAGGTTTTACAAAAAAATCCGGATGTGTAACCCTAGCCTAAGTTCCCTATTAGTATATTTTGGAGTTTGGGAGGAAACTGGAAAACCCAGAGTAATCCCATGCAAACATGGGGAAAACATACAAATATTATGTTAATTAGGCTCTTGGGATATGTGAGGCCCCAGATCATAAAAAAATGACATTAATTTAATGAAGAAATTATTTGAACAAATTTACCAGGCAAAAACAAGCAAACAGGGGAATTTTTATTTTTTCTGATGTGCTAATCTCTATGCAGCTCCATTTCCTACACTGGTGAAGCATCATAGAGTGGGACTCATGTTGTTCAGTGCAGCCAAGTGGTTTCCCTATAAGCCCAGCAGCTATGACATGTCATCCCAGTATATTGAGTGGATTATTATACCTTGTACAGTAGTGGTCAGTTCGCAGGCCCTCGAAAATTAGAGGTTCCCAATGCAACACAATCGGGAGAAGGACTGGCAGTTTGTAGAGCAAACTTATCACTACCACTACCTAAGATCTAAGCACATTGGTCACTTATAATAAATTTATCAGTAATTGCCTGTAATTCTCCCAATTTGTTGGGATTTTGGCGTTGAATAGGCATGTTACCCTTTGTAATGGCATTATTTTCAGTTAGCTGATGTATTGGCCAATCTATGTGAGCCCAATAACCAATACAAATACAAGGTGTTCTTATGTATTGGGTACCTACACTAATGCCTCTATGTGTGATTAAAATCTGCATGTGTCGGCAGTTAAAACCTGGCTAAAATAAGATGGTGGACACACCATGGCTATGGGGCGGGGATGATGTGAGGTTGTTCAGTAAGAAAAAAATATACTAACAATATAAGAAAAAACTGACTGATGGCACCAACAAGTGTGAACAGGTGCTAGCTGATAAAATGTTTATATACATCAGCTGTTTATTCATTTATCAAATATTACTACACAGTTTTGATATGTCTCATTTCCTCTGTTACATTTTACATTAGCTTCATGTATTTGCCTTGTGTAATATTTTTATAGCAGTTTTGCTGGACCATGTTTCCCTTTTTCTTGCATCCTAGAGTGGAGCTGTGATCAACTACTGTCCTCCAGCCCCATGTTTTTGACTACAATGCTGACAAAGTGTGCCTCATGATTTTTCTGCCTGATAAAGGCTCAAGTCCAGAGTGGAAAACCAGTTTGTGATTTTTAAGACCACTAAAAGAGGTATTGTATCTATAATTCAAAGTCTTCAGGCTTCTGAGAGTGCATCAGTATTTCTCTGTATAGAATTTACATTTATCCTGCTCAATCCATATATAAACTGTGTCTGTGCTGCTCCAAGTTTAGTTTTGGTAAGTGATGAGCGAGTAGCAAAATATTTGCAATTGCTATATTCGTAGTGAGTACTTTGCAATGCTCGCATACTTGTCCATATAGTGAGTCCAATGTTATCAATTTGTGATAGGCTCCACCCACAGATGCAGCTATAAAATGAGTATTTCTGGGATAGAGCAGGAGGGTTGGCTTTTTTGAGTTTTCACTGCATAAAACACAATGCTATGCCCCCCAGAGAGAGCCTAACATTCAATCTGTTCTAACTGGGGTGCTGTCTCCCTTTGTATACTGATGAGAGGCAGCAATATGTGTCAGATTGCTCAAGATCATAGAGGGGTAACCTTGGCACACAAACAAGAAGAATCCTTTATTTGTTTTCACCGGGTGAAACAAGTAAAGGGTCTTTTTTGCATAATTCTCTGACTCCTTGTTTGTGCGCCAAGGTTTCTTCTCTATATACTACATTTTTTTCTCTTGTGCACCAAGGTACTGGTGAGCATGGTTTATTATTTAGGAGATTGCTTAAGACCGGCACATCACTCACGAAACACCAGCGTTACTTGCCAAGTAATGAGCATCATGAACACGTACTGTCCATGCGAGTGGCGAATAATAACGATTGCACTCGCTCATCACGTTGTGGTTTAAACCTACTCACTACTATCCCTATATTTCCTCTGTAGGTCCACCATAAATAAAATCTCTCCTCTTTCATGATTTTCCAATCTGCTTGGAAGGCATGATCACTACTGACTAAATCACCACTTAATTTAACCCTTCATGATCGGGGAATTTTTCATTTTTCATTTTCGTTTTTTTGCTCCCCTGCTTCCAAGAGCCATAACTCTTTTATTTTTCCGTCAATGGCTTGATGGCTTGTTTTTTGTGACATGAGATGTACTTTCATATGCAATAATTTATTTTACCATATGGTGTACAGGGAAATTGCAAAACAATTCTAAATGCAGTGAAATTGCAAACAATGTGCAATAACACGTACGTTTTTTTGATATTTTAGTCACCATGTTCACTATATGGTAAAAACGACGTGACGGGGTGATGTCTCGCATCGGTACGAGTTCGTAGACACCCAACATGTATACCTTTATTGGTATCTAGGTGGTGAAAAAAAATTCAGAAGTTTGCAAAAAACAAAAACGGACTTTTTGTGCCATGTTCTGCGACCCGTAGCGTCCTCATTTTTCAGGACCTGGGGATAAGTGATGGCTTATTTTTTGCGTCTTGAGCTAATGTTTCTAATGATACCATTTTTGGGGGATCTGTAGTTTTTATCGCCCGTTATTGCATTTTATATAAATGTTGCGGCAACCAAACAAACTGAATTTTGGCGTTTGGACCATTTTTCTGTTACGGAGTTTACGGCTCTCATTAACAGATTTAATATGATGATAGATTGGGCAATTCGGAACGCGGTGATACCAAACATGTGTATTTTTTTTGTTTTTTTAATACTTTTATTGTGATTGGGGGAAAAGGGGGGTGATTTGAACTTTTATATATATTTTTTTTTTTTTACAGGTTTTCAAAAACTTGATTTTTTAATTAATTCTTATTTTTACACTGCCCCTTTAAGAGGCACCTTGCTGCACAGTCCGATCGCTTCTGGGAGATACAGATGAACTGCAGCTCATCTGTATCTCTCAGAATCGCGAACCCGTTGTGGTTGGCAGGGCCTGCCAACCACAACAGGAAACTGCGCTTTGACAGCATCCGGGGTCTTGCCAGGACCTCGGGCTGTCACATGAGCGCCCGACATCCCGCGATGCTATCGCGGGATCTCCGGAGCAGGCGGGGAACAGCGCGTTCCCTGCCGTGGTCGCCTTGGATCCCACTGTCAGAGATTGACACCGGAACCCAAGGGGTTAACACCGCCGATCGGATCCCGGATCCGATAGGTGCTGTTACCTCAACTTCTCAGCTGATGAGATCAGCTGAGATGTCGGTGCTTTGATGTGAGCTCACAACAAAGCCCCCTTAGGGTATGTGCACACTGGGAGTTTTGTTAGCTGTTTTTTAGCGTTTTCCGCCAGATCATTAGAAAGGTCTCTGTACTGTCCCCTCATATATTTATCTACTATATAATTGCCTAAGACGTTTTCGTGTCGGACCCCGACAACGTGCCGTGGATATGTCACACTCTGTGACGTCATCACGGCGAAGCATTGGCCGCGTAGCGGCCATTGCGAGCCGCTGACGTCACCACGCACGAGCAATGGCCGCGAAGCGGCCATTGCGAGTCGGTGGCCGAAAATAGAACCAGAGGCTCGGCCACAAATTTAGCCATGTACCGCTGAGGTAGCGCGAGCAATGGCCGCGAGGCCATTGCGAGTCGCTACCTCAGCCGCCCTGTGCCCCTGTGCCCCTGTGCCTCAGTGCCTCAGTGTGCCCCTCTGCCTCCCGCTCCGAACCTGTGCCCCTGTGCCCCAATGCCCCTGTGCCCAAGTGCCCCTGTGCCCCTGTCACCCCCGCCATCCCCTGTGCCTCAGTGCCCCTGTGCCTCCCGCTCCGAAGCAGCTGCTGTCAGCACATGCTGATACAGTGCTCCGGAGCCTGTGCCCCTGTGCCCCAATGCCCCTGTGCCCAAGTGCCCCTGTGCCCCTGTCACCCCCGCCATCCCCTGTGCCCCTGTGCCTGTGCCCCAGTGCCCCTGTGCCCCTGTGCCTCTGTGCCCCTGTGCCCCTGTGCCCCTGTGCCTCTGTGCCCCTGTGCCCCAGTGCCCCTGTGCCCCTGTGCCCCTGTGCCCCTGTGCCCCTGTGCCCCAGTGCCCCTGTGCCCCTGTGCCCCTGTGCCTCTGTGCCCCTGTGCCCCTGTGCCCCAGTGCCCCTGTGCCCCTGTGCCTCTGTGCCCCTGTGCCTCTGTGCCCCTGTGCCCCTGTGCCCCTGTGCCCCAGTGCCCCTGTGCCCCTGTGCCTCTGTGCCCCTGTGCCCCATTGCCCTGTGGATTACCGCAACCGCGCCGCATATTAACTCGCTGGCTCAGTGCGAGCACTTGCGGCGCGGTTGCGGTAAAACCCATAAGGATTACCGCAACCGCGCCGCATTGCGAGTCGCTGGCTGAGTGCGAGCACTTGCGGCGCGGTTGCGGTCAAACCCATAAGGATTACCGCAATTGCGCCGCAAGTGCCAGTTGCGGCGCGGTTGCGGTAATCCCCATAGAAAGTATAGGGGGACTTGCGGCAGGTGCGGCAAGTGCGGTTTTGCCGCACCTGCCGCAAGTCCCCCTATACTTTCTATGGGGATAACCGCACCGCAGATGCGGTTTTTTAATAAAATAACATAATTTTAATACAAAAAAAGTCACTTAAAATACAAAATAATAAATAAATTTAATAATAATAATCGTAAAAAAAATAATAAAAATAAATAATAAAATAAAAAATAATAATAAAAAAAAAAAAAAATTACATTAAGATATTAATTACATTAATTTATTAAAATATAAGTATTGGACCCCCCCAAAAGTATTGGACCCCCCCAAAAAAATTATGTGACCCCCCCAAAAATACCCATAGAAAGTATAGGGGGACTTGCGGCAGGTGCGGCAAGTGCGGTTTTGCCGCACCTGCCGCAAGTCCCCCTATACTTTGTATGGGGATTACCGCAACCGCACCGCAGATGCGGTTTTTTAATAAAATAACAATTTGAATACAAAAAAAGTCACTTAAAATACAAAATAATAAATAAATGTAATAATAATAATCGTAAAAAAAATAATAAAAATAAATAATAAAATAAAAAATAATAATAAAAAAAAAAAAAAAAATTACATTAAGATATTAATTACATTAATTTATTAAAATATAAGTATTGGACCCCCCCAAAAGTATTGGACCCCCCCAAAAAAATTATGTAACCCCCCCAAAAATCCCCATAGAAAGTATAGGGGGACTTGCGGCAGGTGCGGCAAGTGCGGTTTTGCCGCACCTGCCGCAAGTCCCCCTATACTTTGTATGGGGATTACCGCAAACGCACCGCAGATGCGGTTTTTTAATAAAATAACATAATTTTAATACAAAAAAAATCACTTAAAATACAAAATAATAAATAAATTTAATAATAATAATCGTAAAAAAAATAATAAAAATAAATAATAAAATAAAAAATAATAATAAAAAAAAACAAAAAAATAAAATTACATTAAGATATTAATTACATTAATTTATTAAAATATAAGTATTGGACCCCCCCAAAAGTATTGGACCCCCCCAAAAAAATTATGTGACCCCCCCAAAAATCCCCATAGAAAGTATAGGGGGACTTGCGGCAGGTGCGGCAAGTGCGGTTTTGCCGCACCTGCCGCAAGTCCCCCTATACTTTGTATGGGGATTACCGCAACCGCACCGCAGATGCGGTTTTTTAATAAAATAACAATTTGAATACAAAAAAAGTCACTTAAAATACAAAATAATAAATAAATGTAATAATAATAATCGTAAAAAAAATAATAAAAATAAATAATAAAATAAAAAATAATAATAAAAAAAAAAAAAAAAAAAATTACATTAAGATATTAATTACATTAATTTATTAAAATATAAGTATTGGACCCCCCCAAAAGTATTGGACCCCCCCAAAAAAATTATGTAACCCCCCCAAAAATCCCCATAGAAAGTATAGGGGGACTTGCGGCAGGTGCGGCAAGTGCGGTTTTGCCGCACCTGCCGCAAGTCCCCCTATACTTTGTATGGGGATTACCGCAAACGCACCGCAGATGCGGTTTTTTAATAAAATAACATAATTTTAATACAAAAAAAATCACTTAAAATACAAAATAATAAATAAATTTAATAATAATAATCGTAAAAAAAATAATAAAAATAAATAATAAAATAAAAAATAATAATAAAAAAAAAACAAAAAAAAAAAATTACATTAAGATATTAATTACATTAATTTATTAAAATATAAGTATTGGACCCCCCCAAAAGTATTGGACCCCCCCAAAAAAATTATGTGACCCCCCAAAAAAAGTATGTGACCCCCCAAAAAAAGTATCTGACACCCCCAAAAAAGTATGTGACCCCCCCAAAAAAATATGTCACCCCCCAAAAAAATGATGTGACCCCCCAAAAAAAGTATGTCACCCCCCAAAAAAAGTATTGGACCCCCCCAAAAAAGTATGTCACCCCCCCAAAAAAGTATGTGACCCACCCAAAAAAGTATGTGACCCCCCAAAAACTATTCACACCCCCCCGAAAAGTCCTCACACCAGCTATAACTACTATAATCAAATTAATGCACATTCTAGACACCCGATGCATTTGCATCGGGCTCACAGCTAGTACATTATTATAAGATCACCCCTAAGCCTTCGTTTTTCCAGGCTAAATAACCCCAAGTTTAATAACCTGTCTTGGTATTGCAGACCCCTTAGTCCTCTAATAACTTTTGTCGTTCTTCTCTGGACCCGCTCTAGTTCAGGTATGTCTTTCTTATACACCGGAGACCAGAATTGTACACAGTATTCTAAGTGTGGTCGCACTAGTGACTTGTATAGAGGTAAAATTATGTTCTCCTCATGAGCATCTATGCCTCTTTTAATGCATCCCATTGAGAATGTAATGATTGTTTTTTTATTAGCATTCAACTTGCCAATGCTATTTACACTGATATATCAATATTGTAATGTGAGAAATAACAGTCCACTGTCCTTCATTGATGTAAGACTTCATCTAATCTTCATGTGCTTTTTGTTGTTGATGCTATACATAATGTATGCGTTTCCTTTATAAAATCAGCCTTTTATAATAGAAAAAATATATTTAATAAAGTTTAAATAGCCTTCAAAATAAAATAATTTTATTTTCCTACAATGTTATTTCAACTAGCTCTTTTGCTTCGTCTTGAAAATGTATTACTTTTCTATGCACTAATTACTTTTTCATTACGTTTGTTTACATTTAGATGCAATGTCAGAATTTGCCTTTAGCAACAAAAAAACATATTTACTGGCTGGGAGTGCTTGAATTCAGCATAGTTTAAAGCTGCTATTGATCTTGTTTCCTTTCCACTTTAAGCTGCTTGAAATACTGCACTATTTTCCTTTAGGTGCTCACTGCCCCCAATTGACTACCCAACAAAATCAATATGTTTTGTCAGAGTGGAAGAAAAAGAGAGGAACTATGATCCCGTCTGCACAGCTGAATCCCTCACATGATTTAAGCACTTAAGATGAAGACTGTATAATTAAGTGGAGACTTGCACTCAAGTCTCCCACTGCACCGAGGCAGTTATTAAGATGAGTGAAACCCACTATCATTATCCGGTAAAGAGCGTGATGATTGGCTGCTCTGTGTCAGGCCTCTAGTGGCTCTCTTTGTCACAAATGCGAAAAGGAGAGTTCACTTTCTGTCAAAACTGGCTTTGCCAAATGTTATCGTTTTAAATGCCGTGAAAGAGAGGGAGCTGGGCCTAGGGGTATACACAGACCCATATGCTGGTGACAGTGATACAAGTGTAATTCTAGACTATTAGAGTGACACATAAGATCATTTTTGCCCTAGAACATGAGACAGCTGAAGAGATTATGCAGGACAGGCTGTCACGCAATAAAATTTTCAGAAATCTGTTAACCCCAGATCTGATCCAGTGAATATTTTATTGCTTAACACTCGGAAAAAGCATATTCATTAACTACACATACACATGAGCAGGAGGATGAGGAGATTAAAGGTTAAGGAAATCAAAATTTGCTTGCCATCAAGAATAAGAGAGAAGTAATCATACCTCAGCAATGCAGATTGTAATCAGGATGAGAGCTTTAGTTAAAATTAGAGCCCTATAAATAGCAGTCTGAAATGTGCATATGCTGTCGAAGAAAAAATGACAAGAATTAGCTGTAGGTGACTGTTCTTTATTGTATATACGGTAACAGTATCTTGAAGGATTACAGTTCTTCTGCACAGTATCTCTGTACATTTACCACTCTTAGGCACATATGTAATAGCTTAATAGAGCCTCTAATATTAATATTTTACTTTTTAAGCAAACTAATTTTTTTTTAAATTTTTTAATGCAAGGGCAAGTTCCAAAAGGACTAAAAAGTATTAAAGAAAGCACTCTGCCTTTTGGCATTTAGTTTCATATCCAGTTTAGCATTTGTGGCGCCCCGCAACGAGTGCGTCACAAGGGAGTATTGCAGCCGCAATATTCTCTAGACAAAGCAGTGCAATGGTTAACTCAGAGATCCAACCCAACATACAACACCTAGAACAGAGGACCAATCCTAGGTCCTGGTGGGTGGAGTGTTAGGGTAGTGAAGAGAACACAATAATCTAGACAGTCAGAGAGAGAGATAGTCTAGAACTTGAAGAGAGCAGACTAGAACTTGGAGTGGAGCGGGGGCTCCGCACCCCGTGCGGGCCCCTGGGCCGTCACCGGTCGGGTGTCAGCACCTGAGGCCTTAACCACCGGGAATGGGCATTTCTACACGGGTTCCCAAAAGACTCCCGTGCCCACAACTCACAGCCGGTTCACTGGTACCGAAGCTGGCAGCAGTTCACCTCTGTCACGCGAACCAGCCCCGTGGAGGAGCAGCTTTATAGGAGCACCCCACCACCAGCCAGTTTCCAGTCGTCTAACCAGCGGTGTACCCACTGAGGGACCCAAGGCTCCCCAAAGAATCCAGAACGTACATCATGGATAGGGCATTGAAGCAGCCTCCCCGTACCCGACCTGGTATTCCTGGGCGACGCTGGCAAGAGAAGCTAAGGAGGTAGAGAGGAGGTACACTGCGGATCTCTGAGGAGCACTATCACTGCTAAGTCCACCCGGTCTTCTACTCAACCACTGTAAGCCATGTACTGCCTGCTGGTTACAGTAAAGAACCGTTGCAGAGACTGACTGTGTCCGTGTCTCCTTATGAACTGTCCGTCATGAACTTAAGGTAACCGCAGCTGCCGCACAACATCTTGAGCAGCTCCAGCCCCCGGGGATCACCGCTCAGCCTGTGGGGAGCGTAACATCTTGCTGCTGTCCATCACCCCGGGAGGTTCCGCAGCGTCGGTAGCCCTTACCGAATCTACTCATAGGTGGCGTCACGAAGAAAACAAATTAAAACCCCTTTTTAATCTGTTCCCGTAAGACGACCTCAATTTTGATCTGCACTACACCGGGCCCCACTACCGGCAGGCGCGGTCCACCCGTGACAAGGAAGGAGAAGAATCGCCTGTCTAAACCGGGAGTAACCCTGGCCCCTGGTGTGCGTCAGAAAATGGCGTCACGAACAGGATACGAGCAGGCCCGTTACCAACGGGTATGTTGTGCTTAAACTGGACTTTATTGTCTACAATTGGACTTTGTTCGTCCCTAAAAGAACTTTCCCGCCTTTACACCATTGGGTCAAGATGGCGCCCAAGATGGCGTTCCCGCCACAAGAAGCCGCCACGTGAAGCCCAAGAGTGAGTCAACCCCCCCCCCTCACTGTGGGAGGGCCAAAGACAAAAGGCGCCAAACTCTTTGTCCGCCCTGATTGCTCGAATCAACCATGGGGGCGGACCCCAAAGACTTTTCCCACGATTGGACTACAAAAGCCCAGAGGAGATGGGAGTGTCATACCTAGACACACCGACAGAGAAAGAAGACATCTTCACCAGCTCAACCAGAACGTCTTACCGGTTGATCGGGTGTGGTTTCCCTCCAAAGAAGAATGGCCAGCATGAGACTCCAAGACCTGATGCGGGAGGTCGAGGCGGAGGCCAGAGCAGCCATCAGCCAACCGGGTCCGGATCCTGCCTTTACCATAGACGGCAGCCCCGACTTCTGGCTAGAGGCTCTACAAGACCTCCGGGTGCGGTTACTAGAGACAGTGGAATGGACGATCCGTAGCTGGAGCGCGACCCTAGGCAGACGACTACACCATGCGATGCAGCAGAGCCGACCGGGTGCAGCTTCTCCAAGCCCTGACGACGTCACCAGCTTCTCGACCGCCTCACCTCGCCTACCACCTGTCCTGCTCCGTCACCTGAGCCAATAGACTGTGTCATTCCGGTGGAGGCCGCAACTCGACCCGTTCCAGCGACCAACATCGCAACCGATTCCGTTCTTGAGCCGGAGCTCATAACACGCTCCATGGAAGAACTCGATCTCTACCAGGTTCCACTTGTGGAACCCGCGACTAGTGTCCACACTACCGAGACTGTCGCTTGTTTCTCCCTTGAACCGGAGGCCTCCTCTGCAACTACAGAGGCCTACCTGGTAACCGGGATTGAAACACCTTTACCTGCGGAAACAGATGAAGAGGCAGGCAGCCTGGAAGCCCTACAGGACGTCCCTACGGAAGGATCCGCAGCACCACCGCCCCGTTGTACAACGGAACAAGCTTTAACGTCTTTCATCAACGAGCAGCCTGATGTGATCATCGAGGAAGAGGTCGGAGAGGATGACGACGAGACCCACAGCACCGCTGAGGATTTCGACACCGGGTTCGCTTGGGGAGACAGCAAGGAACTTCCTTCCGGGCACACAGCTCGGGTACACTGGTCGGGTGCACTGCCGACACCTTCCCCTGTGCCGTTCCACCGGGTTCCGATACAGACAGCCCGCCAAGTTCAAGCTTCCCGCCAAACCACCAGCTCCATTACTCATCTTTACACCCCGAGCCGTAACGACGGAGATGTACGCCAGAGACGACGAGAGGAGTGGCAAGCCCGAGAACGCGCCAACATGGAGGCCCGTGCCGAGGCTCGCCGCCAGCCGCCGCTGCCTGATGAACTCCGCCGTGAAGGTAGAATTTCCACCTTTAATTTAAATACCGGGTGGGGGTTCGCTTGGGAGGTGGGTTTGAATGAGGAGGTGTTTGTGGGGCGCCGGGACGTTGAGTCAAACTTGCCAAGAGGACATCCCGATCGCGACCTATACCGGGGCGATATTATCACCTATGAGCGCTATGCTTGTGCAGATGGGTGGTTCGCTATCCGGGTGCGCCATCACCCTCAGAGCCAGTGACTTTAAAAACTTGAACTTTCATCAATGACTCTGTTCCCGTTAATCACTGACCGTGTGATCTTGCGGCTACAGCCTGGACTCTAGTTAAAGTACAGCCGACCGCCCGCCGGGTCCGCACAAAGTGATTACCTGTTTCTTTGCTTATATCACCAAAGCATATTTTTACCTGTTTTTCTATTTTAATAAAAGTGTGTCATATATGTATAAAAATGTAAAAACCTCTGTAATGTGAGTAGTTTGACGCTTGGGGACAAGCTGATTTAACCAAGGGGGAGTGTGGCGCCCCGCAACGAGTGCGTCACAAGGGAGTATTGCAGCCGCAATATTCTCTAGACAAAGCAGTGCAATGGTTAACTCAGAGATCCAACCCAACATACAACACCTAGAACAGAGGACCAATCCTAGGTCCTGGTGGGTGGAGTGTTAGGGTAGTGAAGAGAACACAATAATCTAGACAGTCAGAGAGAGAGATAGTCTAGAACTTGAAGAGAGCAGACTAGAACTTGGAGTGGAGCGGGGGCTCCGCACCCCGTGCGGGCCCCTGGGCCGTCACCGGTCGGGTGTCAGCACCTGAGGCCTTAACCACCGGGAATGGGCATTTCTACACGGGTTCCCAAAAGACTCCCGTGCCCACAACTCACAGCCGGTTCACTGGTACCGAAGCTGGCAGCAGTTCACCTCTGTCACGCGAACCAGCCCGTGGAGGAGCAGCTTTATAGGAGCACCCCACCACCAGCCAGTTTCCAGTCGTCTAACCAGCGGTGTACCCACTGAGGGACCCAAGGCTCCCCAAAGAATCCAGAACGTACATCATGGATAGGGCATTGAAGCAGCCTCCCCGTACCCGACCTGGTATTCCTGGGCGACGCTGGCAAGAGAAGCTAAGGAGGTAGAGAGGAGGTACACTGCGGATCTCTGAGGAGCACTATCACTGCTAAGTCCACCCGGTCTTCTACTCAACCACTGTAAGCCATGTACTGCCTGCTGGTTACAGTAAAGAACCGTTGCAGAGACTGACTGTGTCCGTGTCTCCTTATGAACTGTCCGTCATGAACTTAAGGTAACCGCAGCTGCCGCACAACATCTTGAGCAGCTCCAGCCCCCGGGGATCACCGCTCAGCCTGTGGGGAGCGTAACATCTTGCTGCTGTCCATCACCCCGGGAGGTTCCGCAGCGTCGGTAGCCCTTACCGAATCTACTCATAGGTGGCGTCACGAAGAAAACAAATTAAAACCCCTTTTTAATCTGTTCCCGTAAGACGACCTCAATTTTGATCTGCACTACACCGGGCCCCACTACCGGCAGGCGCGGTCCACCCGTGACAAGGAAGGAGAAGAATCGCCTGTCTAAACCGGGAGTAACCCTGGCCCCTGGTGTGCGTCACATTGTTCAGGTTAGATTGTGTGGGTTTGACTGCTCATCTATTTAGTCCAGTGCCATAGCCTCTGAACTACATGGAACTGCACCGTTTACTACTCGAGAAGTATGGGCATAGAGATCCACTCATTCAGTTATTGGGTCAAGTCGCAGCAGTTGGTTAAGCACTGATTTAGCAATTACCAACCCGAGTATAAGCCGAGGCCCCTAATTTTACCTCCAAAACTGGGAAAATGTATTGACTCAAGTACAAGCCTAGGGTGGAAAATGCAGCAGCTCCATACTTGTATTTAGCTCCTTATCACTGTATATAGCCACCTCATCAATGTATATAGCCCCCTCACCCTGGTATATAGCACATCATCACTGTAAATAGCCCCCATACTGGTATATAGCCCCTCAATACTGTATACAGCCCCCTATCCTGTTATATAACGACCACATTACTGTATATAGTGCCTCACCACTTTATATGTCCCCCATCCTGGTATATAGCCCCTCATCATTTAATGTAGGCCCCATCATTGTATATAACTCCCTCATCCTGGTATATAGCCCCCATCACTGTATATGGCCCCATACTGGTACAGGCCCCCCTTCACTGTATACACCTCCATCACAGTGTATGGCCCCCATGCTGGTACACGCCCCCCATCACTGTACCACACCCCCATCATTGTATACAGCCCTATCATTGTATACACCCCTCATCACAGTATATGGCCCCCATGCTGGTACATGCCCTCCATCATGGCATACACCCCCCTTCATTGTATACACCCCCCATCACAGTATATGGCCCCTATGCTGGTACATGCTCCTACCATGGTATGCACCCCCATCACAGTATTTGGCCCCCATGTTGGTACAAGTCTTCCATCACGGCATACACCCGCATCATTGTATACACTCCCTATCACAGTATATGGCCCCCATGCACACAGTAAAATAAACGAGTTAACTTACCTCTCCGTTGCTGTCCTGCAGCACCATCTCTCCTCTGGTCTTCCTGCTTCTGCTAAGCATCTAATCAGGTGAACAGCCTGTAGTGATGACATCATCACTGTGAGCACCAGTCACATGATTAGATGCCTCAGACAAGCAGGAAGCCCGGAGGAGAAATGGTGCTGCAGGACAGCGACAGAGAGTAAGTTCAATCGTTTATTACTTTACTGTGTGCGGCAGCATGGGTCACTACAGTACTTAGTTTAATGCAATATGTGCCGCTCCCCCCGCCAGTGATGGACAGGGGGATGCAGTGCATATTACATTACACTAATGAGTGGGGGCACGTGACCTCTTGCTGCCTCTGCAGCCCCCCGTCACTGTTCCCCCTTCAGAAAATAGACTGACTCTAGTATAAGCCAAAGGGGACACCTTTCAGCACAAAAAGTGTGCTTAAAACCTGGCTTATACTTGAGGATATATGGTATCCCTTTCTAGTGAATAGACAATTTATCTGTGGACTACCCCTTTAAAGGGGTTTCCTTGCCACCAATCTCAAGGTTCAGTGACCCATGCCTCTACACTGCACAGTCATTAAGCTCAGTTAGTGACTTTTGTGGTTGCAAATATGTTATCAATGCTGCAGAAAAAGTAAACAAAAAGAAAAAAAAAGAAGCATCACTGGTCACAGGGAATGTGAGAAACAGCTCAATTATTTTATAAGTTTTTCAGTCTATTCATGAAAATTGCAGCAGGAAAATGCCTTTAAAGTAACAACTTTCCACATTCTTAAAAAACTATTGCATATGTGACCCAGTATAAGTAATGGAAGCAAAAATAAAGAAAATATTCTATCTATCCTATCACATATCTATCTATCTATCTATCTATCTATCTATCTATCTATCTATCTATCTATCTATCTATCTATCTATCTAGATGAATTAATTTCGCCTGTCCTTATAAAGAAATCATCATGAATATCAACATTCTTTTCCTGCATTTTTGTGGTACTTTCATTGGCATACATCTTCTGTAACACATAGAAGATGCAATTTTGGGGAGCATGTAATGTTTAAGGGTGCAATCACACTGGCGTATGAAAAATCTGTTGTTGCTCCAGAAAACTCCTCTGAGTGACATGCAAGTGACATGCAATTGCCAATCCTTATGTTATGTGAGTGCTATGCTAGTGCCATTTTTTTCTCACCTACAGTCCATGTGCAATACGCGTTTTATCCGTGTGCAATATATGTGCTATGCGATTTTCAAGCGGTCTTTTACATTATCTCAAAAGTTAGAATAGATACAGTTGAAACCACAAGTTTACATACACTATATAAAAAAGTCATATATGCATATGTGTCTTTTTATAAAGTGTAAATAAACTTTTGCTTTCAACTGCAGCTGTCAAAAGCTATATAATATGCAAATGGCGTCCGTGGAGCCTCAATTAAGAGTCTCAAACATGGGACTAGCCAGATATCCCTCCAGGGAAGGACCTAGCCCGGGGGTGGAACCCTTGCAGAGACCACCATAACCACCATATTAAGTGGCCCTTTTAGTCAATATTGCCCCTCATCAGTGTGGAGTAGAATTCTGGCTAGGTGGGAGCAATGTCTGGTAGACCAACATCACAAAGCACTCACTGATCTCAGGGAGACCAGTCAAGGAAAACACTGCGGGCAGCCGGCTAAAGCGCTCAAACACAGTGAAATCCATGATACATTGCCCCCTGGAAATTTGAATATGCAAATGTAGTCCGTGGAGCCTCGATTAAGAGTCTCAAACACGGGACTAGCCAGATATCCTTCCAGGGAAGGACCTAGCCCTGGGGTGGAATCCTTGCGGAGATCACCATAACCACGATATTAAGTTGCCCTTTTAGTCAATATCCCACTCAGTTACGAGTTAAGGATATGACAAGGGAATTAACAGAGCTAGGTATCTATCCACAGACAGCTGTTTCGGGGTATTGCCCCTCATCAGTGTGGAGTAGGATTCTGGCTAGGAGGGAGCAATGCCTGGTAGACCAACATCACAAAGCACTCACTGATCCCAGGGAGACCAGTCAAGGAAAACACTGCGGGCAGCCGGCTAAAGCGCTCAAACACAGTGACAAAAGCTACATAATCTCACCCCTCTATATATTGAAAGCTTACACACTTTAGTGAATTTCATGTGGTACTAAGGGATGCTTAGACTTGTATTTAGGGCAAAAATGAATAAGTAATTTAAAAAGAATGATGTGGGTTCCTACCTATTTTTGATCATTAGCTAGGGTAAAGTGGACAGCTCCAACCTGCAGACCGCAGCTGGCAAGTTTTTCCTTGTCTGGTAATCCAAAATAGAGGTCAATCCACGCTATATTTTAAAATTATTTATTTTATAAATAAACACTTAAAAAAAAAAGACAAGGGGTCACCTCATTTTGGATCACCAGCCAAGGTAAATCCGACACCTGGGTTCTGGGTTGTGGTATTCTCAGGGTGGAAAGGGCCATCTTTCATGGGCCCTCCTCACCTTAAAAATAGCAGGCCACAGCTGCCTCAGACCTGGTGCCTCAATAAAACACCCCAATCCTGGCGCTTTGCCTCGCTTCTTTCCTAATCTCTGGTGCCCGTGGTAAATGGAGTAAAGATGGGGTTAATGAAAGCCGAGTATAATTAGTAATGTCAGTCAACTTCTGATACCGGCTCATTACCAATCCTATAAATAATAGTTGAAAAAAACAGACTAGCAAAATCCTTTATTGGAAATAAAACATAAAGACACCTTCTTTGACCCACTCATTACGTCCGAAATTTACCCAGCTCCAAACGGCAAGCCAAAACATGTGTAAAAACCAGGCAATGTGGGGTTGCAGCCCATAGCTGTCTGCTTTACCTGTGCTGAGAATCAAAAATACAGTGGAAACCCTATGCAAAAATGTTTAAATTATTTATTTATTTTTACCACCCCCTATGACGGCAGGTTAATTGTCTATGTTAACCAATCAGAGACACCGACAACAGCCAATCATAGATGCTGTCAGAGAGAATGGGCATAATTTATTGGCAGTTGAAAGTCAGTGCAGTGATTATGTATAAGCTTAATGAGCCGCCCGAAAGTAAAGGGCCTGTCACACGCGTCAATATCGCCTGCACGATATCGGCTGCACGTGACGTTGCAGCGATATTGATGCGTGTGACATAGTGAATCAACCAGCGATAAATCGCTGGTTGATGATCGCCAGGTTTTAGAATCAGTCCTAAAACCTGGCGATTGTCGCCCGGTGGACACGCAGCATCGCTGCGTGTGACACCGGGAGTAGCGATATTCCAGCTCCCAGCGCCTCTCACAAGCGCTGGGAGCTGGTATCCAAGGTACACTGCGGGTAACTAGGCAGCGCGCGCTGCCTAGATACCCGACGTGTACCTTAGTTACCAGCCTCCTCCGCTCAGCCGGTGAGCGGAGGAGGCTGGTAACTAAGGTACACGTCGGGTATCTAGGCAGCGCGCGCTGCCTAGTTACCCGCAGTGTACCTTGGAGACCAGGCTGCTCCCGCTTCCAGCAGGCTGGCAGCGGGAGCAGGACATCGTGGAAACGATATTTAAATCGTTTCCATGATGTCACTGGTCAATTGATCGCTGGTGAGTCTGTCTGTGTGACAGCTCACCAGCGATCAGCCGTCTATGTCGTCAGCAATCATCTCACTGACGACATTGACGCGTGTGACAGGACCTTAAGTGTGTGCTGGCAGCGGGAGATTGGTACCCTCTAACTATTATCTATCTATCTATCTATCTATCTATCTATCTGTCTCATTTCTAGCTATCCTATTCATCTATCAGATGATTGCACACGGATGTCACACAGATTACACATGAACAGTAGGTGAGAAACTCTATTCTGGAGTTTGGGAACTTATAGAAGATCTTTGTCACGCACTAATAGACTCGTATTGGCGGGTCATGTCTGAGACTCGCTCTAAATCGCAACATGCAGCAATTGTTTTGTCAGTCTGATTGAGGCTGAGGAAACATTTATTAATATTGGTCCAGGTGCAGTGCGATATTTTATTGCACTGCTTGAATCAGTTTTAATCGCCAGTTTGAGAGCACCCTTATAGAGATGTCGATGAGAACATTGTTCTGTCTTTAAACTTTTCAATAATTATGCCAATGAAAGAGAGATAAAGTAATATCATGCCAATATTTTTTTACATAAAAATGAAAAGATAGGGGAAAAAAAAGCCTACAAACACTGTGTATGAATCCAGCCTAAGCTAGGTTATTTACCTCGCCTATTAGCAACATTTTGAATGGCCTCATTATTCTTTTCATGCAAGATGTCTATGATTGCATAAGACAGCGTTTGCCCAACAATGTCAAAAAGGTCAGCTGGAGAAAACAACATGATATGCTTTTGCAATACTTGTAACATCTGATTGCTGTATCCAGAGTGTAAGAAGAGCCCATGGGGGAAGGGGACTCTTGCACTTGGAGAACAAAAGCAGCCCTTCTGCTAATTGACTGCAAAATTAGCCAGATTTCCCTGTGGGAAGCACACAAGTCTGTAGCAGATGGAGACAACTCGGACACCATGGCTAAAAAAGCTCCTAAAAACCTGTTGTGAAGCTGCCCACAATTATGGTTCACAACACTTTTCCTTGTTTAACACACCATAAGCAAGATGAGCAAAGAAGGCAAAAGACACAAAGGTCAGAAACTAACAATAATATTCAGGGTTTCAAAAAGAAAAGAGTTAGGCAACAACTACAGACATCTAAACAAACACTTTAGGGCATGCAGGAAAGAGGAGGATTAAGAAGCGTTCACATTAAACAGATATGTCTTATGATGGCTCTTAAGTAATGCTGAAAGATTCATTAAAGATGTAATACATAATGAGCTGATAAACATAAAGTCTAACATTATACGTTTTTTGTAATAATATAGGTGTTACCTTCTTTTTGTTTTAAAATATCAGCTGATGAATGTAACATTATTGAAACAGTTTTAATGTTTATTTGATATCATTTCTATTATTTCTGAGGTGTCTAGTATGATAGGACTGCAAGCCAGAAAATATTTTGCAGGAAATATACAGATCTGCTTTGGTTATGTCCTAATGACAAGATCAATGACCATTACAGTACATGTGAAATTTCTGTATATATTTGCAATGAAATACAATGGGATGTGTTGTAATAGTATGTTAGTGATGATCATGCATTTCCATCATTTGCCCTCTCCAAATGGTCTGCTCGCTAGTTTTTTCAGTCATAGTTTTGTTCCCTTTTTTCTTCTTGGAAGTAAATGTTTCTGTGTGCTTTGCCTAAACTCATTTTATTAAAAACTTGTATTGATATGTCTTTAGAAGACATTGATTTCCACCGAAGAATGAGCTGGGCTTTGTAGTCCGCGCTGACCTCAAGAAACTTCCTGTCCAGTAAAGGGTTAATCAGGTTCTGGTTTATTTGCCTACGCGTTTCATGGCTTTAAATCTGCCACTTCATCAGGGCTATTACCTCTCTCAGTTTGTTGTGGCTCTCACAACCACCGCAGGGGAGTCACACCGATTGGGGGGACTGGACTATTTATTAAGAAGATAACGCCCTATGTGCGCTCCCTATTTATCCTTTATTAGAAGACATTAACATACTTTAAAGTGACCCTAAACCCGGAAGCCAACCCCACATCCCCTTCATACCTATACATGCAGCTTGTGAACCTGCTGCCATCGATCCCTGTATCTTGCAAAACCGCTGGGGCATTCTTCATAATTCATACTTTTATAATGTCATTTCTGGGCGTTTCACTGAAATTTTAATACGTGTCATACCGGCTTCACCGCCCATACTATGAGGCGAGCCGCCTCTCTGTTGTTTAGCACGCCCATCGCTGCGTGCAGAATTACGGACAAGGAGGGGGAGAGCGGCACACAGGCCCGCCTGCTGCGGCTTTAAAATTTCAGTGAAACGCCCAGAAATGACATTATAAAAGTATGAATTATGAAGATTGCCACAGCGGTTTTGCAAGATACAGGGATCGATGGCAGCAGGTTCACAAGCTGCATGTATAGGTATGAAGGGGATGTGGGGTTGGCTTCCGGGTTTAGGGTCACTTTAATGTATTACCACACCTTTTTAGTTGGTCCAACTGCCCAACAGTCATTGCAGTATATTTCTGTTATCTTGGTTCAAAAACAGCTGAAGAAGTGATTTGAATTTTTCTTAATGTTTAGCCACAATTGAGCACTTGTGAATGTGTTCCAAAATTACCTGGGTATAGGTATATGAGCTGCACATAGAAACAAAAATGTTCATTTGGGGGTTCCACATTTTTGCAGGGCAAAGTAACATTTTTATTGATACCAGTTTTTTCCTTACACCTTTCAATCACTTTTTTGTTTTTTATGTTTTTCGTTCATTTAGTTTATATTTTTAAATGGCATTCATTGTATGGGTTGTAGTACAGTTTTATAACTTGGGTTGTGACGGTGAATAGAAATGTGCACTTTTTTGTTTAGTGTTTATATAAAGCTGCATTGTTAGTGGTAAAAAATGTTCATGCCTTTTGAATTTCTTTTTACATGTATCCTCTTCTTGTAGATAATATCTTACAAATAGCACCAGTTTATCATTTTGGCCAACATCTTGCAGTAATATCCCTATCCTGGTCCCCATCTTGTAGTAATGTGCCCCTTCTTCTAGAAATGTTTCCATCCTTGTCCACTTTTTGTAGGAATCAGCCCATCCTGGTTTCCATCTTGTAGTAATGTTCCCTACCAGGTCCCCTTCTTGTATCAATGTCCTAATTCCGATCCTCATCTTGTAGTTATGTCCCCATCCTTTTTCTCTTCTTATATCAATCTTTCCCACCCTTGTCCCCATCTTTTAGTAATATGCCAATTCTGGACAAGAGTCACACACAAAAGACAGGGACGACAAAACCAGCAGAGAGAGCAAGTGACCGGAGTATAATCAAAATGACAAAATAACCATTATGTGAAAATCTGTCATAAAGACCTAACAGGAATGAAAATATGGCTATGTTCCCTGTTATTGCACACTACACTACAGGAACTGGGTATGGTTTATATAACCTCAAGGGCTGCAATAATTCCAATAATACCAAACTAGTTTGAGTGATTTTGGCAGAACTACAAGCGAATCCAATAAAGAAAATAATCCTATCTGGTGAAATACAGATGCACATAGCAAATCAGTTAAGCCTCCTTACCTATGTGGGCTTCCTTACTGTTGGTATGGCGCCACACCCTATGTAAATTTTGGCTTTTACCTTTCACAGGCCTGGTACATCTTTATACGTTTGCAAGATGTCCCAGGCCTAGTCACCGCAGTTGACCCAGTCTAAAGTGCCCATTGTAAGGTTGTCAACATTGGCATTACCTTATGACACTAACACGCAGAAAGACCCTGAGCATTGAAAATGTCCAGAAGTCCTGATTTAGTGTGCAGATGCTTGGGTTTCAGTAAGAGGTAGCGATAAGGGTGCCGTCACACCTGGCGACGGCCCCGGAGATGTCGGCGACGGGTGAAAGCGTGCACGTTTTTGGTGCCCCGCCTGTGTCGCCGCCCCCCGTTTACACGGGGAGACATATCCAGCGATGGGCTGAGAGGCGGCATCGCTGCCGGGGTGTCTCAAAACCCCAGCGGCGATGCAGTACAATGGGAGCCTATGGCTTCCATCGCCTGTCAGCTTGCCGGCGGCCGTTTACATTGGACAATGTGGGCACATCGCACAGGATCGGCCGCCTGGTTTCAGAGCACTGCTCTGAAACCAGGCAACCAGTAAAGGGCGTCGCCATCGCCCCTTTACATTAGGCAACGCAAGGGCGATATCGCCACGTGTGACCTGGCCTTAAGAATAAGCGGCCAGCACTGTAGAGGGAAGAGTGTGTAGCTAAGGTGGTGAAGAGGCCAGAATAGTATTAGTTTTTGTTTTTTGTAGTTTTTTTTTTTTTTTTTTCCTGACCCGTTACAGTTCAGCAAAATGGTGGCTAGCTATATGTCATCTTGGTTAATCAAAGTGGAGGCAATGGCAAAAAATCCACGCTATGGACAACAAAGATTTTTCTAAACTTTGAAAACATTTAAATTCCACTCTCATACATTTACCCATCTCTACTGAAAACCTTTGAATCTTTGTGGAGACTATTCTACTACTGCTGGTATAGAGTGTTGATATATTAAACAACAATTCTCCATTGTTCTTTCCTTCTTTAAAGAAAATCTGTCACCAGGTTGCCAATGATGACTTTACTTTAGTATGTAGGTCATTATGCAGAAAGCTAGAATTAAACAGGGGTGTTACTAATTCATTATAGTGATGATTAATGCTGGACAGTCTCCCATGAGATAAAGCCTGGAGTTTGCCAAGAGTGCCTACAATTAATGCAGAGTTTGTTCAGGTTTCAAGCAATTGGATAAGCAATGAGTTAATCATGTTCATCTTAATATTATATATGACCTAATGGATCTTCTGTTAATTAAACATGCCCCTTATTGCAAATAACTTGAAAATTGTCTGTATTGAGCTACTATTTGTAGTTCCATTTTACTTAGAAGCCTTTATCAAAATTTAACTGGTTAAAATTTCTCACTTATTGATTTAAAGTAGTAAGGAGTTATAACATCTATAATAATGAATTTAAAGAAAGAATAAGTTTTGTGCTTAAAAGGATCCAAATTGTGGTTTAAGCTGCATTCAAACTAGCAAATTTGCAAATCTGTGTCTATCCATTTTAAAACTAAAGGCCACGGATCTGTTTTGGCCTTTCATGTTATCCTATGGGCACGGATTGGTCCTAAAGTGGCCATCCATGTGTGTCCGTTTTGTAAAGGATGCATTGGTGTTACCTTTTTTCATGTACCCAGTAAGGCTGTGGTCACACATAGAAATCCGTTTTTGGAAGTGATTTTCATCACCAATCCGTTTTTTTCTGGGTGCTTTTTGAGCCTCCTGCACTCCTGAACGTTTTTGGAATTTTCATTAAAAAAACGCATGCGCGAACGCATGCGCAAACGCAAGTGCGCGTTTGCATGCGTTCGCGCATGCGTTTCCCATAGGGCCCCATGTTAAAAAAAACGCATGAAAACGCATGCGTTTTTTAACTGATGCCAAAAACGTTGCATGCAACGTTTTTGACTCAAAAACGGACAGGGCAATGTTTGGAGCTCCATAGAAAAACGGACAGGGTGTTTATTACACCCAATCCGTTTTCTGTCAGTTTTTGGACTTAGAAAAAAAAAATGAGAAAACTGAAGCCAAAAACGGACTGAGGGCTTATGTGGAACCCCAGCTTAAGGCTGTGGTCACACATAGAAATCCGTTTTTGGAAGTGATTTTCATCACCAATCCGTTTTTTTCTGGGTGCTTTTTGAGCTTCCTGCACTCCTGAACGTTTTTGGAATTTTCATGAAAAAAACGCATGCGCGAACGCATGCGCAAACACAAGTGCGCGTTTGCATGCGTTCGCGCATGCGTTTCCCATAGGGCCCCATGTTAAAAAAAACGCATGAAAACGCATGCGTTTTTTAACTGATGCCAAAAACGTTGCATGCAACGTTTTTGACTCAAAAACGGACAGGGCAATGTTTGGAGCTCCATAGAAAAACGGACAGGGTGTTTATTACACCCAATCCGTTTTCTGTCAGTTTTTGGACTTAGAAAAAAAAAATGAGAAAACTGAAGCCAAAAACGGACTGAGGGCTTATGTGGAACCCCAGCTTAAGGCTGTGGTCACACATAGAAATCCGTTTTTGGAAGTGATTTTCATCACCAATCCGTTTTTTTCTGGGTGCTTTTTGAGCTTCCTGCACTCCTGAACGTTTTTGGAATTTTCATGAAAAAAACGCATGCGCGAACGCATGCGCAAACACAAGTGCGCGTTTGCATGCGTTCGCGCATGCGTTTCCCATAGGGCCCCATGTTAAAAAAAACGCATGAAAACGCATGCGTTTTTTAACTGATGCCAAAAACGTTGCATGCAACGTTTTTGACTCAAAAACGGACAGGGCAATGTTTGGAGCTCCATAGAAAAACGGACAGGGTGTTTATTACACCCAATCCGTTTTTCTGTCAGTTTTTGGACTTAGAAAAAAAAATGAGAAAACTGAAGCCAAAAACGGACTGAGGGCTTATGTGGAACCCCAGCCTAACAGAGACTGTTCTGTTTCTGGGCTTCCTTGAAAATCACGGACACCAACTAACAGATACGGATCCGTTGGTGTCTGCTTGAAATTATAATGGAGCTCTATGGAGGATGGATCCGTACGGATCCGTAAAAAAAACAGAGCCACGAAACAGATCCGTTTTGCTGTAATGAGCATGCTCAGAAGCAAGGTACAGCTTCTCCCAGCCATATCTCTGTTAACTGATGACGAATCCATTAAAAAACAGTCCGTGGACATTTGTTGGCATCCTAACATGGGAGGCCATAACGGATCAGTTTCAAAACTGATGGACACGGATTTGCAAGTATGGCCTCCTTCACATCACGTTTTTTGGGGATCTCTGGCTATCTGTTGTAAAGCCGATAGCCATGGATCTGATTTGGCCTCCATGTATCCCTATGGGCATGGATGGGCATGGATTGGTCCTTAGTGGTCATCCTTGTGTGCCAGTTTTATCAGGGATCTGATTGTGTCTGCCTTTTTCCGGTACCCAGAATCAGAGGCTGCTCCGATTTTGGTCTCCCTCCAAAAAATCGGACAGAATCGGACAGAATCGGATGCAACGCTGTCCTATTCAAACAACATGGGGTTTATGGGCGTCAGATCCAGGAAAAAAACAGGATCGTTTCCTGGATCCAGGTTTCAGTGTACTGAGCATGCTCAGTACACATTCACTGCTTTGTTCCCATGTAATTTCACTTTAGCAGTGTATCTACATACATTGCTAAAGTGAAATTAAAGAAAGCAATGTGTTAAAACTAATTGGCAGGCAGCCGATTTAAACTGCTCAGCTGATGCTGTCATGTGACACATCAGCTCATCGGTTGCAGACGGTCAGCTGATTAAGGTCCTTGCACCCATGGAACGTGGATGCCTCGCATCGCAGGACATTCGGAGGAGAGGTAAGCATTTTTTTTTTTCATTTTTAACCATTTCTTACGTTTGCTTCAGCAATGTTTGTAAATACATTGCGAAAGTAACAGCCCAAACACCACTTGCCTGTGCTTTGTAGGCTAGGCTCCTCCCAGTTTTTTCTGTGTCCGGATACCTCAAAATCCCCGATCCGGACACAGAAATGGCATCCAGAGTTACACATCCATTCCTGTCCGTTTCTGTCCATGTGGTCCTGCAAACAACAGGATCTCCACAGACAGGAAAAAAAACGTGATGTGAAGGGAACATATGCCAGTGTGAAAGCAGCCTTAGATAAATTATATTGTGGCTTCTATAACAAATGTATATAATAAAAAAAAGAAAGAGGCTTTGCTCTTAAAAGTATGTAAGGCTAGGGTCACACTTGCAGGGTGGATGCAGGTTTCCATGTGTTTTTCACACTTGTCTTTTGTGAAAAACGCATCAATAGGCCCCCATGCAAAAAACGCATGCCCCAATAGCAAAAACACATGTCTAAAGTGCCATGTGTTTTTGGGATGCGTTATTCGTTCAGCACCAAAAAATACAGCATGATGCATTTTTTGGTGCTTTTTCAAAAGCGCATGCGTTTTCTTAACATGGGGCCCTATGGGAAACACATGGCAAAACGCATGGCACTAAATGGTACAATGCGTTTTTGCATGCGTTTTTGCATGCGTTTTTTAAGGCTGCTCCACACCTAACAGCAAAAATGCAGCCCAAAAATGCATGCTGCAAAAAACAACCTTAAAAATGCATGCTGCAAAAAACAACCTTAAAAATGCATGCAAGTGTGACCCTAGCCTAACTTCAATGTATGCTTTTCTTGTTTAGAATACATAGATTGTTTAGAATATATTTGTGAAAGAAGATGATAAATTTATCAGCTGATATATGCTATTCAATCCACGGGCCACCTATATCAGACACTGGTTGTATTATCCCAGCCAAATATATTTGAGACTGACACACTGTGATGTTTGAGAGAAAAACATACTTTAAAAGCAGCTGTGGATCGAGCCACACTGTAAACTAGTTGGACAGGTGAATCCCAGTGAGTTCTCCCCACCATCTGCCCTGGAGTGTTAGGTTCTCCAAGGCAGAGACCTGTCAGTCAAGGGCAGTGGGCAATTAGAAAACACCATGGACTCACTTGTCTGTTAGTCAGTCTACAATTCAGCTTGCTCCACAGATGCGTTTAAAGTATCCAGCTCTTTGCAATCTTAATCCAGAAAACTTGGTGGAACAAGTCGCCTTTTGCCAAATCGTACAAATTGAAAGGTTAGAGGTGGGCCCAGTTTTTCAAGTAAAATTTCCTTTACTGTAGATAAATTATAAATGCAGGAAGGATAACAAATATTACAATCTGTTAATGTCTGTGGCACTCTTGACGCTTTTCTGATGTATAACCACCTTTCACTCTCTCCTCAATCCTAAAGTGCAGGCTGCGATCACTGACCTCTTTGTTGATGATCTGGCTTCATACTTCACTAGAAAAATAGAAAACATCCATCAGGAAATTAACTCTCAACCTCAAAGCGCTGTTACTTCCATCCATCCTCACATCTCCTCTGACTCACTCTCTACATTTGACCCAGTCACAGAAGAAGAACTCTCCAGGCTCTTCTCTTTCTTTCAGTGGCGTAACTTTAAGCCCAGGGGCCCCGATGCGAAAGCTTCAACGGGGCCCCCAATTAATGCAAATCTTTAATAGTATTAGTCTTTTTCTATGGGCCAAAGGGACTTTTGGGGCCCCCCCTAGGCTGCAGGGCCCGGGTGCGATCGCAACCCCTGCACCTATTGTAGTTACGCCCCTGCTTTCTTTCATCCCACTACATGCACCACTGACCCCATCCCCTCATACCTACTCCAGTCTCTCTCCAGTGGTCACCACTCACCTAACTAAAATCTTCAATCTCTCCCTCTATTCTGACATCTTCCCCTCTTCCTTCAAACATTCTATCATTACTCCTTACTCCATTATTAAAGAAAATGTCTCTTGACCCATCTTGCACAAATAACTACAGACCAGTCTCCAACCTCCCTTCATCTCTAACTCATGGAGCGCCTGGTGTACTCCCGCCTTACCCATTTCCTCTACACTCACTTTCTTCTAGACCCATTACAGTCGGGTTTCTGCCCCCTACATTCTACAGAAGCTGCCCTCATCAAAGTGACCAATGACCTTCTGATGGCAAAACGTAATGGTGAACACTCTCTGCTTATACTTCTTGATCTCTCTGCAGCCTTTGACACTGTTGACCACCATCTCCTACTCTCTATGCTGCACTCCATCTGCACTAAGGACACTGCTCTCTCCTGGTTCTCTTCCTATCTTTCCAACTGCTCTTTCAGTGTATCATTTGCTGGTACCACTTCCACTCCCCTTCCTCTCACTATTGGGGTCCCTCAGGGTTCGGTCCTAGGCCCTCTCCTCTTCTCTCTCTACACGGACCCTATTGGACAGATCACAGTAGATTTGGCTTCCAGTACCACCTTTATGCTGATGACACACAACTATACACCTAATCCCCTGACCTTATCCCCGCTGTATTGTAATATGTAGAACACCAATGATTGTCTAATTGCAGTCTCCAATATCATGTCCACTCTATACCTGAAACTCATCTTTTCCAAAACTGAACTTCTTATGATCCCACGCTCCACAAATTTCACTAAATCTGACATCTCCCTCTCGGTGTGCAGCACCACAATAACGTCTAGGAAGTAGGCTTGATGTCTGGGTGTTACATTTGATGCTGATCTTTTATTCACTTCCTATTTAGAATCTCTCACCCGTTCTTGTCACCTGCAACTGAAGAACATCTATAGAATTCGCCCCTTCCTCACCATGGAAAAAACTAAAACCATCACAGTGGTCCTGATCCACTACCACTTTGCTTAATGAAACTCTCTATTAGGCTAGGGTCACACATGCATATTTCACTTGCTTTCTTTGAGACCTGCGTTTTCTAAAAACACATGTAAAAATGCCCCCATAGGCCCCCATGCAAAAAACGCATGCCCAATAGCAAAAACGCATGCCTAAAGTGCCATGCATTTTTGGCATGCGTTTTTGCACTTAAGTGAGGAGCTGCCTTCAAAAACTCATGCAAAAACGCATGGTACCATTTAGTACCATGCAAAAAACAAATGTGTTTCCCATAGGGGCCCATGATAAAAAAAAGGACGCGCTTTTAAAAACGCACCAAAAAACGCAGCTTGCAGTATTTTTTGGTGCTGATTCAAAAACGCATGGAAAATCGCATGCGTTTTTTTTAAGGCACTAAAAAAATGCATGGCATGTGTGACCCTAGCCTTAGTTGGCCTCCCCCTAAGTAGGCTTTCCACTCTCTAGTCCATCCTTAATGCAGTAGCCAGGGTCACCTATCTGGATAATCGTTACTCAGATGCTTCCGCTCTATGCCAGTCATTGCACTGGCTGCTCATACACTATAGGATCAAATTCAAATTGTTTGTTCTCATCTTCAAAGCTCTTCACGGTGCAGCACCTCCCTACCTCTCTACCTTCATCTCTGTCTATCACCCCACCCGTTCTCTACGTTCTGGAGTGACTTTCGACTAACATCTGCACTAATCCGAACCTCCAATTCCCAGCTCCAAGACTTTTCCCGAGCTACACCAACTCTCTGGAATACTCTACCCCAAGAAATTAGGACTACCCACAACTTACTTAGCTTTAGGTGTTCACTAATAACACATCTTTTTAGGGCGGCTTGTCATTCTATCTAATCAGAGTCATTTAGGCATAGGTTATCCACTACTTCCTTGAACATAACAGTTTAACTTCATCAGACCCAAAAGCTCTACACAGACTGGCTGGTGGCCACTTACTCCACTGTCATCTGTTCCACACTTCCTCAAAATGGCTGGACCATGATTGTAAATAAGCCCCTGTACTTTTTGTCACCTCCACCTTATTGTAGATTGTATGCTCTTGCGAGCAGGGTCATCATTATTTTTTGCTTTTTAATCAATGTATCTTCCAAAATTGTTTCTTATGACTGTTTGTTTGTACAGTTAGGGCCAGAAATATTTGGACAGTGACACAATTTTCGCGAGTTGGGCTCTGCATGCCACCACATTGGATTTGAAATGAAACCTCTACAACAGAATTCAAGTGCAGATTGTAACGTTTAATTTGAAGGGTTGAACAAAAATATCTGATAGAAAATGTAGGAATTGTACACATTTCTTTACAAACACTCCACATTTTAGGAGGTCAAAAGTAATTGGACAAATAAACATAACCCAAACAAAATATTTTTATTTTCAATATTTTGTTGCGAATTCTTTGGAGGCAATCACTGCCTTAAGTCTGGAACCCATGGACATCACCAAATGCCGGGTTTCCTCCTTCTTAATGCTTTGCCAGGCCTTTACACCCGCAGCCTTCAGGTCTTGCTTGTTTGTGGGTCTTTCCGTCTTAAGTCTGGATTTCAGCAAGTGAAATGCAAGCTCAATTGGGTTAAGATCTGGTGATTGACTTGGCCATTGCAGAATGTTCCACTTTTTTGCACTCATGAACTCCTGGGTAGCTTTGGCTGTATGCTTGGGGTCATTGTCCATCTGTACTATGAATCGCCGTCCAATCAACTTTGCAGCATTTGGCTGAATCTGGGCTGAAAGTATATCCCGGTACGCTTCAGAATTCATCCGGCTACTCTTGTCTGCTGTTATGTCATCAATAAACACAAGAGACCCAGTGCCATTGAAAGCCATGCATGCCCATGCCATCACGTTGCCTCCACCATGTTTACAAAGGATGTGGTGTGCCTTGGATCATGTGCCGTTCCCTTTCTTCTCCAAACTTTTTTCTTCCCATCATTCTGGTACAGGTTGATCTTTGTCTCATCTGTCCATAGAATACTTTTCCAGAACTGAGCGGCTTCTTGAGTGTTTTTCAGCAAATTTAACTCTGGCCTGTCTATTTTTGGAATTGATGAATGGTTTGCATCTAGATGTGAACCCTTTGTATTTACTGTCATGGAGTCTTCTCTTTACTGTTGACTTAGAGACAGATATACCTACTTCACTGAGAGTGTTCTGGACTTCAGTTGATGTTGTGAACGGGTTCTTCTTCACCAAATAAAGTATGCGGCGATCATCCACCACTGTTGTCATCCGTGGACGCCCAGGCTTTTTAGAGTTCCCAAGCTCACCAGTCAATTCCTTTTTTCTCAGAATGTACCCAACTGTTGATTTTGCTACTCCAAGCATGTCTGCTATCTCTCTGATGGATTGTTTCTTTTTTTTCAGCCTCAGGATGTTCTGCTTCACCTCAATTGAGAGTTCCTTTGACCGCATGTTGTCTGGTCACAGCAACAGCTTCCAAATGCAAAACCACACACCTGGAATCCACCCCTGACCTTTTAACTACTTCATTGATTACAGGTTAACGAGGGAGACGCATTCAGAGTTAATTGCAGCCCTTAGAGTCCATTGTCCAATTACTTTTGGTCCCTTGAAAAAGAGGAGGCTATGCATTACAGAGCTATGATTCCTAAACCCTTTCTCCGATTTGGATGTGGAAACTCTCATATTGCAGCTGGGAATGTGCACTTTCAGCCCATATTATATATATAATTGTATTTCTGAACATGTTTTTGTAAACAGCTAAAATAACAAAACTTGTGTCACTGTCCAAATATTTCTGGCCCTAACTGTATATGAATCTGATTTGTAAAGCGCTGAGGAATGTGTTGGCGCTATATAAATAAAGATTATTATTATTATTATTTAATCATGATTCCTACCGAGCCAAAAGCACTACGCTAACAACATTTATTCACTTATATAGCACCATTAATTCCACTGCACTATACAGATATCATCATCACTGTCCTTATTGGGGCTCACATTCTAAATACCCTATCAGTATGCCTTTGAAGTGTGGGGAGAAACTGGAGTACCCAAAGGAAACCTACACAAACAAAGCTAAATCATACTGACTCCTTGAAGATGTTGTCTTTGGTGGGATTGAGCCCAGGAGAGCTACAAGACTGGAGTGCTAACCACTGAGCCACCATGCCACAACACTTCAGACTCAAACATATCTAGCCAAGATAAGACAGCCAATGCCTTTTGTATGCTTCCCATGAATTGGCCAACATATATCAGCTGTCAAACTCCCTTCAATTGAAATATGCACAATTAAATTTGGATTTTATTCTGACACATAGTAAAATAAGTCATGGCTAGCAATACATTAGAATATAATGTAAGCCAGCAAAAGCAGAATGAGTTGGAAAACTCAAGTCAAATTTTAATTGAGGTTTTTACACGGAGCCTTAAGGGTCAATTATATCTCCATGGCAGTTATTTAGTAATTAAATGTGAATGAATTAAGAAAAAAACAGTGAAGAAACCATCCTTGTTATGTTTATTTCCCTTTAATGCATCACATAGCTACAAATTTTCTCTAATAGTGCCCCCTAGCCATCTTTAATTATGGGATGAGTTGAATCATAGATTAGGGTCTGCAATAGAATACAATAAATCAATATATTTTCTATTTAACCACATGTCGCTTAACTAATCCAACATTTTTGAATGTAGAAGGAAAACCGGGCACTGACCTTATGTTGCTGCAGTTGAAATTGTGGCACAGAACCAGGTCCAGCGTTGCTCAGCCGTAGGACATAGTCATTTTTATCCATAAAGAAAGAAGAAGGCGGCACTCATTGGACCGGTGAACACACAGGATCTGTTGAAGAGTAAGCACTACTCGAAACGGGCTCCGTCATCCCTGCACCTCCCTCCCCGCACCCTCCACCTGATGTAATACCGCGAATGGAATAAAGAAACCTGTCTTCACCGGTCCAATGAGTGCTGCCATCTTCTTCTTTCTTTATGGATAATAATACCAACATTTCATGAGTTCCTAATAGTGTTACTTGAAATTAAAGGTCATGCTAAAAATAATGAAAATACATAAAAAATACTTCTCAAGTTCAAGTCAAAATGAAAACAATGTTGTGACCTAAAAGGGCATTTCAATCTCCAAGATGCTATCCATATAACTTGTAGGTGTAAAACGGGACCCGCTGAAGCGGCAAGTGCTGCGAAACGGCGAGCCGTCATCCACCGACCCCCACTCCCTCTCCCCACCTGATTTGTCTACGCTAACACAGAGAGAGATGAAATAAAGGATTTCTTGGCATCTAAAAGGGTGAGTGCCGCTTTTCTTTTTCTACTTGTGGATGGATTACCATTTTGTCATTGAAGCATGCAACACCTGCCAGCTGGAGGACACCAAGGTAGCTGTATACCTCCATAGATATACCTGTTGGTGCCCGGTGCCTATCTTTCTTACCTTGAATATTAATAATAATATCATAATATTTGTTTACTTATTAGTGCTAATAAGTCCACATATTGGTCCATATATACACATAGAGAGAGACTAGTCAGTCTAGTGGAGTGGGGCAGGTAAAAACCACCAGAGACAGGATTAAGACTGCATACTCCAAGGTGCATACTCCCCATTTGTCAGTAGAATTTCAAAGTAAAGCAGAAAGCAGGCAGTCTCTGATTCTTCCTGCCCATGCTTTGAGCAGCATGAATGTACTGTCAGATTCCATTTAATATACTAATCCTATAAAAACCTTTAAAATGTATACAATTATCACATTTGTGCAAACTAGCACTGTCTGCTGAAGCCATAGTCACCCATTACCATTTACGCACAAAACCAAGAAATACATTTCTGCAAGCTCATGCCCCAGATGAGAAGGCCTGTGAACATTTGTGTTCTGGGGTGGTACAGTGGCTTGGTGGTAGCTGGGGTCCTGGGCTCAAATCCCACCAAGGACCACATCTGTAAGGAGTTTATATGTTTCCCCCTGTGTTTGCATGGGTTTCCTCCAGGCACTCTTGTTTCCTCCCACATTTCAAAGACATACTGACAGGATGTCTTTGATATCTATTAGTATAAAAGCCCTAATGCAGCTTCCATCCAGATTCACCCGTATCCCTACGTCACATCCGGATAGAAGCTGCATGTATACACCCGCTCGGGGTGATCCAATATGGCCGACCTTTGCCGGTAGCGAGGCTTCCAGAGACTCACTACCGGCATCGGTACCGTCGCCGGCGTCCCTATCCCGCACATTCAACTACCTCCTGCTGCTGCAGGTGCGGGTGAGGTCCGGGGGTAGGGGGGGTGCTGCCAGAAAACCGCCACCCCTGCTGCAGCCGTGGGTGAGGTCCGGGGGGGGTGCTGTCAGAGCACCGCCACCCCTGCTACAGCCGCAGGAGAGGGGTCCGGGGGGGCTGCCCCTGCATTGAGTCTTACCCGCCCCTTGCCGCCGCCACCATGACAGGGATGTGGCGCCGCCCCCTTCTCCTAGGGCTAGGGTTAGGGCTAGGGGTAGGATTAAGGCTAGGGTTAGGGCTAGGGTTAGGGTTAGGGTTAGGGATAGAGTTAGGGTTAGGGCAAGGGTTAGGGTTTGGGTTAGGGCTAGGGCAAGGGTTAGGGCTAGGGCTAGGGTTAGGGTTAGAGCCTGGGCTGCAGACGAGTGGAGGGGCGGGAACACCCAAGGGAAGCAGGATGCTTCCCTCAGTTACCCTCCTCTCTCACAGGGTCACGGGGGCCCCCT
The DNA here is from genome assembly GCA_033576535.1 of Allobates femoralis. Taxonomy (NCBI): domain Eukaryota; kingdom Metazoa; phylum Chordata; class Amphibia; order Anura; family Aromobatidae; genus Allobates; species Allobates femoralis. The sequence goes on along the minus strand of JARQOC010000005.1, from coordinate 310,162,838 downwards.
ACTGATGCTTGAGGGGCCCCCTACCCAGTCGGGGCCCTGGTGCAGCTGAACCAGCTGCACCACGGTAGGTCCACCCCTGACGCTCGGAACAGCGGAGTCTCCTTACCTTCTCCTGGTGATCCAGCGATGTCACCGCTGTGATCGCCGGTCAGAGCCCCCTTTGAATGCCACCATATGACTTCCTGGTTCCATCTCTGTGAGCCGCAGCGGCTCATTGGAGGCAGAACTGGGCGGGAAATACAAATGTATAAAATTTCTGCCCATAAAAGAAATTTTTTACCAAAAAAAATGGAACCGCTTTTAGTACAAAATTCCTGAAATAATCATACCGCCAGGGAGGTTAAAACTTAAAATTAGCACCATTGTCATGCTGTTAAGAAACCTAAACACCAAGAAAGGTCTATGCAATGGCACTCGCCTCATTGTCACTGCCTTACTCCGCAACATCATACAGGCTGAAGTCATTACTGGATCAGCTGAAGGAGACATTGTGTTTATTCCACAAATTGATTTGTGTCCTTCAGAGACTGGGTTACCTTTTAAATTAAAACGTCGACAGTTTCCCATAAAACCTGCCTTTGCTATGACCATTAACAAATCCCAAGGACAGACCCTCAATCGCGTTGGCATTTTTTTTACCACAACCTGTATTTGCACATGGACAATTATATGGTGCTTTCTCCCGAGTAAAGCAACGCAGCAATGTTAGGGTCAAAGTGGTCGATACACCACTACTAGGACAATTGCTACCTAATAGCCCAAAAATCTTCACTAGAAATGTGGTTTACAAAAATGTATTACTTTAAACTCTTTAAGTTGGTGTTGGAATACATTAATATGTACCGTATTTTTCGCTTTTTAAGACGCACTTTTGTTCCCCCCAAACTTTGGGGGGGAACGGGGGTGCGTCTTAAAAAGGGCATGTAAAAAAAATATTAAAAATTAAATATTACCATTATAAGGGGGGTTTGTGGGGTGCAGCTGCCCAGTGGGGGTGCCGGAGGCAGGTTCCGGTGGCTGGGGGGCACCGCTGCAGGACCGGAGCAGCGGAGATGTACCGGCGGCAGCAAGCGGTGGGCGCCGCCATGTTTCTTGTGGTAGCCGGCCGGTAGAGGTAGAGGCTTCAAAATGGCCGCGGGTCTCCATTATGGCCGCGGCCATTTTGTTGAAGCCTCTACCGCTGGCTGCAATGTTAATGAATGCAGCCAGCCACAAAAACATGGCGGCGTCCACCACTTACTGCCGCCGGTACATCTCTGCTTGCTCTGGTCATGCAGCTATGTCCCCCACCCACGAGAACCTCCCTCCGGCACCCCCGCTGAGCAGCTGTACCCCCCTCGGTGAGCCATGGGGGTCTGGGGGGGAAGATGGCCATATAGCATAATCAAAGGGTTGGGGATGGGGGGCATATATACAGGATAGGGGGCACATACACAGGATGGGGGCACATACACAGGATGGGGGGCACGTACACAGGATGAGGGGCACATACACAGGATGGGGAGGCATATACACAGGATGGGGGCATATACACAGGATGGGGGGCATTTACACAGGATGAGGGGCATATACACAGGATGGGGGGCATATACAAAGGATGGGGGGCATATACACAGGATGAGGGGCATATACACAGGATGAGGGGCATATACACAGGATGAGGGGCATATACACAGGATGAGGGGCACATACACAGGATGGGGGGGCATATACACAGGATGAGGGGCATATACACAGGATGGGGGGCATAAACACAGGATGGGGACATATACACAGGTTGGGGGCATATATACAGAATGAGGGGCATATATACAGAATGGGGGGCATATATACCAGGATGAGCAATATACATACCAGGATGGGGACATGTATACAAGGATGAGAGACATATATGCCAGGATGAGGGATATATATACCAGAATTGGGGGGTTTATGTACCAGGATTAGGGACATATATACTGATTGTGAGACGGACACTGGCATTATAAGACGGACCCCATTTAACATTAAAAACTATTTTTTTCTCATTTCCTTCACCAAATTTGGGGGTGCGTCTTATAATCCGGTGCGTCTTATAAAGCAAAAAATACGGTATATATATAAATAATAGTTACATTTAAAATAGATATAGATCATAGACTTCTAAGACTTCTATACATAGCTTGATATGTTACATCTATAAAATTTATAAACAGATAGAGATATATCGTACACTAATTATCTCTTTCACATATATGTCATACACACATTTAAATCCATACAAATATACATTGGTATAGGTATATATAGATTTAACAAAAAAAAAAAGAAAAGACAAAAAAAATTAGGCACACATAGGTATATTTCAACTGCATATGTAACACATACAGTGTTGGTCAAAAGTATTGACACCCCTGTAATTCTGTCAGATAATACTCAGTTTCTTCCTGAAAATGATTGCAATCACAAATTCTTTGGTATTATTATCTTCATTTAATTTGTCTTCAATGAAAAAACACAAAAGAGAATGAAGCAAAAAGCAAAACATTGATCATTTCACAGAAAACTCCAAAAATTGGCCAGACAAAAGTATTGAGACCCTCAGCCTAATGGTGGGTTTACACGCTGCAATATCGTTTCGATATCGCAACTCAATGGCGCGGGAGCGCGCAATTAGTGCACGTTCCTCCCGCATCGCATTGAATGTTTACACGCTGCGATATCGGAATACAACGTCCGTGCGATGTCTCCGCCTCCCAACCCAGGATCGCATAGTTAACATGGGAGTGAATGGGTGACGTATGAAATCGCATCGTAATTGGGCGTTTACATAGCACGATCCGGCTTCAATCGCTATGCAATATCGGGGCATTGAATAGCACGCTCATTCAATCCCCGATATCGCATTGACATCGTTCCTGCATCGTATTGGACGTTCACACCATACAACGCAGGAACGATTTCGCCTCCGACGATTGAACCACGTGATTTTTGATTGAAATTGTACTACGATATCGCGACATGTAAACCCGCCATCATACTTGGTTGCACAACCTTTAGCCAAAATAACTGCGATCAACCGCTTCCGGTAACCATCAATGCGTTTCTTACAATGCTCTGCTGGAATTTTAGACCATTCTTCTTTGGCAAACTGCTCCAGGTCCCTGATATTTGAAGGGTGCCTTCTCCAAATTGGCATTTTTAGATCTCTCCACAGGAGTTCCATGGGATTCAGGTCTGGACTCATTGCTGGCCACCTTAGAAGTCTCCAGTGCTTTCTCTCAAACCATTTTCTAGTGCTTTTTGAAGTGTGTTTTGGGTCTTTGTCCTGCTGGAAGACCCATGACCTCTGAAGGAGACCCAGCTTTCTCACACTGAGCCCTACATTATGCTGCAAAATTTGTTGGTAGTCTTCAAACTTCATAATGCCATTCATATGGTCAATAAAAAGGGGAAATGGAGCGCACATAGAGTAATTTCCTTTTGTACAATTATCCTCAGTGCCCCCCTTTAGTGGAAGGACTCACCTGATTTGGTTGTGCAAGTCACAACCAACTAACTCCGCTCTCTGTTATGGTCGCAGCAGGTGCCCAGCAAAAGTAAGGATCCAAAGGGTTAACAGAAAGTGCTGGGTTTCATAGATCCACCGCGCTGACCTCCAGTGAAGACAAACAGAGTGATGTATAAAACTCTGTTTAATGGGTAATTTGCCTACCGGTTTCGTGATTTCAGTTATCACTTCATCAGGGCATCTGATGGGCACATGCCCTGATGAAGTGATAACTGAAATCACGAAACCGGTAGGCAAATTACCCATTAAACAGAGTTTTATACATCACTCTGTTTGTCTTCACTGGAGGTCAGCGCGGTGGATCTATGAAACCCAGCACTTTCTGTTAACCCTTTGGATTCATATGGTCAAGCAGTCTAGTGCCAGAGGCAGCAAAGCAATCCCAAAACATCAGGGAACCTCCGCCATGTTTGACTGTAGGGACCGTGTTCTTTTCTTTGAATGCCTCTTTTTTTCTCCTGTAAACTCTATGTTGATGACTTTGCCCAAAAAGAGAGAACATTCTTCCAAAACGTTTTAGGCTTTCTCAGGTAAATTTTGGCAAACTCCAGCCTGAATTTTTTATGTCTCGGGGTAAGAAGTGGGGTCTTCCTGGGTATCCTACCATACAGTCCCTTTTCATTCAGACGCTGACGGATAGTACGGGTTGACACTGTTGTACCCTCGGACTGCAGGGCAGCTTGAACTTGTTTGGATGTTAGTCGAGGTTCTTTATCCACCATCCGCACAATCTTGCGTTGAAATATCTTGTCAATTTTTCTTTTCCTTCCACATCTAGGGAGATTAGCCACAGTGCCATGGGCTTTAAACTTCTTGATGACACTGCGCACGGTAGACACAGGAACATTCAGGTCTTTGGAGATGGACTAGTAGCCTTGAGATTGTTCATGCTTCCTCACAATTTGGTTTCTCAAGTCCTCAGACAGTTCTTTGGTCTTCTTTCTTTTCTGTATGCTCAATGTAGTACACACAAGGACACAAGACAGAGGTTGAGTCAACTTTAATCCATGTCAACTGGCGGCAAGTGTGATTTAGTTATTGCCAACACCTGTTAGTGCCACAGGTAAGTTACAGGTGCTGTTAATTACACAAATTAGAGAAGCATCACATGATTTTTCTAACAGTGCCAATACTTTTGTCCACCCCCTTTTTTATGTTTGGTGTGGAACTATATTCAATTTGGCTTTAGGACAATTCTTTTGTGTTTTTTTCATTAAAGACAAATAAAATAAGATAATGATACCAAAGAATTTTGATTACAATCATTTTCAGGAAGAAACTGAGTATTATCTGACAGAATCTCAGGGGTGTCAATACTTTTGGCCAACACTGTATATATATATATAGCTGCAGTACCCGGCTACGCCCGGGTTAATAAATAACTGATGTTAGCTATAACAAAATAGAATTTGAATATGTCATATTAATGACCTGTAAGAAAATAGAAGCGAGCTGTGATTGATTGCTATAGGCAGCCTAATAAATCTCCAGCCAACAGTAAACCCCCCCCCTGGCCGGGCAGTATATTTAACTTACACATACACTTAATAGACAGATCATGTGACTGACATCTGCCTTAATTCCCTATATAGAAAATGGGATGCGCTCTTCCCTCCCATTTTCTTATTTATGCATATGTGTTGCACATTGGCTGTTTTTAAACAGATGTTTATGTTTGGAAATTAAAGATAGCACACGTATGAGGCAAGTTGTGTGAGGTGATTTGTGCACATCTGTGTCTGTCTGTGTGGTGTGTGTGTCCCTGGGGTGTGTGTATGTGTGTGTCCCTGTGGGGTGAGTGCATGTGTCCCTATAGGGTGTGTATGTGTGTGTGTCCCTGTGGGGGGGGTCTGTGTGGTGTGTGTCTCTGTTGTGTGTGTCTCTTTGTGGTGTGTGTGTGTCCCTGTGGGGTGAGTGCATGTGTTCCTATAGGGTGTGTATGTGTGTGTTTCTCTGTGGGGGTCTGTGTGGTGTGTGTGTGTATCTGTGTTGTTGTGTCTCTTTATGGTGTGTGTGTGTCCCTGTGGGGTGAGTGCATGTGTCCCTATAGGGTGTGTATGTGTGTGTCCCTGTGGCGGGGTGTCTGTGTGGGGTGCGTGCATCTCTGTGTTGTGTGTGTCTCTTTGTGGTGTGTGTGTCCCTGTGGAGTGAGTGCATGTGTCCCTATAGGATGGCTATGTGTGTCCCTGTGGGGGGGGTCTGTGTGGTGTGTGTGTCTGTGTTGTGTGGGTCTCTTTGTGGTGTGTGTGTGTGTGTCCCTGTGGGGTGAGTGCATGTGTCCCTATAGGGTGTGTATGTGTGTGGTGTCCCTGTGGAGGGTGTCTGTGTGGGTGTGTGTATCTCTGTGTTGTGTGTGTCTCTTTGTGGTGTGTGTGTGTCCCTGTGGAGTGAGTGCATGTGTCCCTATAGGATGGCTATGTTTGTCCCTGATGGGGGGTCTGTGTGGTGGTGTGTCTGTGTTGTGGTCTCTTGTGTTGTGTGTCCTGTGGGAGTGCATGTGTCCTTAGGTGTGTGTGTATGTGTCCTGTGGGGGGGGTGTCGTGGGGTGGTGTATCTCATGTTGTGGGTTCTTGGGTGTGTCCCTGTAGGCAATGCCTATAGATGGCTATTGCTGTGGGGGGGTCTGTGTGTGTGTGTGTCTGTGCTGTGTGGTCTCATTGTGGTGTGTGTGTGTCTGTGGGGTGAGTGCATGTGCCCCTAAGGGTGTTTGTGTGTCCCCTGTGGGGGGTGTCTGTTGGGTAGTGTATTCTGTGTTGTGTGTTCTTTGTGGTGTGTGTAGTCCCTTAGGGTTAGTGCATGAGTACTATAGGTTTGTTCCCCATGGGGGTGTGTGTGTGTCTCTGTGTGGTAGTGTGTCTTTGTGGTGTGTGTGTTGTGGGTGCGTGGTGATAACCAATTTTGGGCTGCACCTACGACTATACACTTGCTGTTACTCTTGTTCGGTGGGTTATACATGTCCGATGTGTGAATATTCATGTTTGGGCCACCTAGTGACTATAGCTAGTAATGCTGTTATCTTTGCGCTATCATTAAGCCCTCTCATTCACATGTCAACTGTACTGTCTTTTCCCCATTATGTAGATAGGGGCAAAATTGTTTGGTGAATGGAATCGCGCAGGGGTTAAAATTTTGCCTCACAACATAGCCTATGACGCTCTCGGGGTCCAGATGTGTGACTGTGCAAAATTTTGTGGCTGTAGTTGCAACGGTGTAGATGCCAATCCCAGATATACACACATCATACATACATACATACATACACACACACATTCAGCTTTATATATTAGATAATATATATATATACTAGAAATATGCCCAATGCTATTGCATTGGGAGGGCAGTCTCTGTGCCTATGTCCCCTTGTGCGCTCTCTCCTGTCTGTGCTGTCTCTTCCCCTGTGTGCTCTGTCTTACTTCTGCCTTTCTCTTAGCTCTGTGTGCTCTCAGCCCCTGTGTGCGCTGTCTCTCCCTGTGTGCACTGTCTCTCCTCCCTCATGACTCTGCCTCCCCCTGTGCTTCTGCCTCCCTTGCGGCTTCTGCATCCCTGTGCCTTATCCTTCCCCTGTGCCCCTGCCCCTCTGTGCCTTCTGGCTCCCGTGTGCCTGCCTCCCATAACTGAGCCACCATACAATGCTCACCACTGAGAAAGCATACAGTGCTAACCACTGAGCTAGTGTAGAGTGCAGACCACTGAACCACCATACAGTGCTGTACCGTGCTAACCACTAAGCCACCATGTACAGTGCTTACCACTGAGCCACCATACAGTGCTAACCACTAAGGCCACCATATACAGTGTTAAGCACTGAGCACTGCACAGCGCTAACCACTGAGCCACCACACAGTGCTAACCACTGAGACCGCACAATGCTAGCACGACTGAGCCACCGCACAGTTCTAACCACTGAACCACTGCACAGTTCTAAACACTGAATCACCGTGCATTGCTAACCACAGAGCCACCGTACATTGCTAACCACTGAGCAACCATATACAGTGCTAACCACTGAGCCACCATACAATGCTAACCACTGAGCTACTGTAGAGTGCAGACCACTGAGCCACTGTACAGTGCTAACTACTGAGCCACCATAAACAGTGCTAACCACTGAGCCACCATACAGTGCTATCTAGAAATGTGAGAAAATTGTGCAATAGGGTCTTATCTTTATATGAAAAGGATAATGCAGGTGGTATATCAGAATCTGCTCATCTGGTCCGGTTGTGTATACCCACAACCAAGCATGAGCGTGAGGGGTCAGCTGCTGCAGGATGCACACATGCACGGGTCACCGCGGTGCAAGAAATGCTGTATAGGACGATGTGTTGCACGATCCACACTGCTGTCAAGGGAACACCAAGACACTGGAGTATCTGGAAATGTAGCTTTATTCCTTCAATCCAACATGTTTCGGAGCAATAGTAACATAGTAACATAGTTTTTAAGGTTGAAGGAAGACTTTAAGTCCATCTAGTTCAACCCATAGCCTAACATGTTGATCCAGAGGAAGGCAAAAAAAAAACCATGTGGCAACACTAAGCTCCACATTGGGGAAAAAATTCCTTCCTGACTCCAGATATGGCAATCAGACTAATTCCCTGGATCAACGCCCTATCAAAGAATCTAGTATATATAACTGGTAATATTATAATTTTCAAGAAAGGCATCCAGGCCCTTCTTAAATGTTAGTAGTGAGTCACTCATTACAACAGCATGTGGCAGAGAGTTCCATAGTCTCACTGCTCTTACAGTAAAGAATCCGCGTCTGTGATTATGATTAAACCTTCTTTCCTCCAGACGTAGAGGATGCCCCCTTGTCCCAGTCTCAGGCCTAAGAGTAAAGAGATCATTAGAAAGGCCTCTGTACTGCCCCCTCATATATTTATACATTATTATAAGATCACCCCTAAGCCTTCGTTTTTCCAAGCTAAATAACCCCAAGTTTAATAACCTGTCTTGGTATTGCAGACCCCTTAGTCCTCTAATGACTTTTGTCGCTCTTCTCTGGACCCGCTCTAGTTCAGCTATGTCTTTCTTATACACCGGAGACCAGAATTGTACACAGTATTCTAAGTGTGGTCGCACTAGTGACTTGTATAGAGGTAAAATTATGTTCTCCTCATGAGCATCTATGCCTCTTTTAATGCATCCCATTATTTTATTTGCCTTTGCAGCAGCTGCCTGACACTGGCCACTAAATGTGAGTTTGTCATCTACCCATACACCCAGGTCTTTTTCAGTGACAGTTTTGCCCAGTGTTTTACAATTAAGCACATAATTATACCTTTTGTTTCCTCTGCCCAAGTGCATGACTTTACATTTATCCCCATTAAAGTGCATTTGCCATTTAGCAGCCCAAGCTTCTAGTTTACATAAATCCTCCTGTAATATAAAATTGTCCTCGTCTGTATTGATTACCCTGCAGAGTTTAGTGTCATCTGCAAATATTGAGATTCTACTCTGTATGCCCCCTACAAGGTCATTAATAAATATATTAAATAGAAGCGGGCCCAACACTGACCCCTGTGGTACCCCACTGTTAACTGTGACCCATTCTGAGTGTGTTCCATTAATAACCACCCTTTGTTTCCTATCACTAAGCCAGTTCTTAACCCACTTACACATATTTTCCCCTATCCCCATTGCCCTCATTTTATGTATCAACCTTTTGTGTGGCACCGTATCAAAAGCTTTTGAAAAGTCCATATACACCACATCCACTGCATTTCCTTGGTCCAGTCCAGAACTTACTTCTTCATAGAAGCTTATCAGATTAGTTTGACAGGAACGGTCCCTCGTAAAACCATGTTGATAATGGGTCATGAGGTTATTTTTGTTCAGATACTCCAGTATAGCATCTCTTAGAAAACCCTCTAGGATTTTACCCACAGTAGAGGTTAAGCTTACTGGCCTATAATTTCCAAGTTCAGTTTTTGTCCCCTTTTTGAATATTGGAACCACATTTGCTATACGCCAGTCCTGTGGTACAGACCCTGTTATTATGGAATCTTTAAATATTAAAAATAATGGTCTATCTATGACAGTACTTAATTCCTGCAGCACTCTGGGGTGTATCCCATCCGGCCCGGTGATTTGTCAATTTTAGTGATTTTTAGACGATGCCGTACTTCCTCTTGGGTTAAGCAGGTGACATTTAATTGAGACTTTTTGTTATCACTGATCATATTGTCTGTCATGGGATTTTCTTGTGTAAATACTGTTGAAAAAAAGTCATTTAGCATATTGGCTTTTTCCTCATCCTCATCCACCATTTCACCCAGACTATTTTTAAAGGGCCAACACCATCATTTTTTACTTTCTTACTATTTATGTAGTTAAAAAATATTTTGGGAATCTTTTTACTTTCTCTGGCAATGAGTCTCTCTGTTTCAATCTTTGCTGCCTTGATTTGCTTTTTACAAATGTTATTTAATTTTCTGTATTTATTTAATGCTTCATCACTACCTACTTGCTTTAATTCCCTAAATGCTTTCTTTTTGTCACATATTGCACTTCTTACCGCTTTATTTAGCCATAGTGGTTTCCTCCTATTTCTAGCATGCTTATTCCCATAGGGTATATATTGTGCACAGGTCCTATTCAGGATGCTAATAAACATCTCCCATTTGTGTTGTGTACTTTTATGTCTCAGGACATTGTCCCAGTTAAGATCATCTCTCAACCGTTGGAAATTTGCCTTCCTGAAGTTTAGTGTCCTTGTGGCCCCTCTACTACACGTCTTAGTAAAGGATACTTGAAAGCTTATTAAGTTATGATCACTGTTACCCAAGTGACCTCCAACCTGTATATTTGATATGCGGTCTGGCCTGTTGGTTAATATTAGCTCCAGCAGTGCCCCCCTTCTTGTTGGGTCCTGAACCAGTTGTGAAAGGTAATTGTCTCTCATAGTTTTCAAAAACTTATTACCTTTGCTGGAACTGCAGGTTTCTGATCCCCAATGTATTTCAGGGTAGTTGAAGTCCCCCATAATAATGACTTCTCCCTGAGTCGCTGCTTCATCTATTTGCTTTATGAGGATATTCTCCTCCACTTCCATTATTGTTGGAGACTTATAACAAACCCCTATCAGTAATTTATTATTTTTTCCCCCTCCTGTTATCTCCACCCACAGGGACTCTACATTTCCATTAGATTCACCTATATTATCACGCAGGATGGGTTTTAAGGATGATTTTACGTATAAACATACACCTCCTCCTCGCCTATTTGTATGGTCATTTCTGAACAGACAATAGCCCTGTAAATTAACAGCCCAGTCATGGCTCTCGTCCAGCCAAGTCTCCGAAATCCCCACCATGTCATAATTATTTTCCAACAAAATCAATTCTAATTCCTCCATTTTGTTGGTGAGGCTTCTGGCATTAGTGAACATGCACTTTATGCATCTCTCTTTACCTCTCTTCCTTCCTACTAGATTGACTGTTCTAACCCCACCCCCCATGCCACCCCCAATTTTATTACTTGTGCCCAGGTTACTGTTTACACTATCTTCCCCTCCTATACAATGAATACCCTCCCCCCCAATCCCTAGTTTAAACACTCCTCCAACCTTCTAGCCATTTTCTCCCCCAGCACAGCTGCACCCTCCCCATTGAGGTGCAGCCCGTCCCTAGCATAGAACCTGTAGCCAACAGAGAAGTCGGCCCAGTTCTCCAGGAACCCAAACCCCTCCTTCCTACACCAATTCCTGAGCCACTTATTTATCTCCCTAATCTCCCGTTGCCTCTCTGGTGTGGCACGTGGTACAGGCAGTATTTCAGAGAATACTACCTTGGAGGTCCTTGCCTTAAGCTTGCAGCCTAATTCCCTGAAATCATCTTTAAGGACCTTCCACCTACCTCTAACTTTGTCATTTGTGCCAATGTGCACCATGACCGCTGGGTCCTCACCAGCCCCTCCCAGTAATCTGTCAACCCGATCAGCGATGTGCCGGACTCGAGCGCCAGGTAGGCAGCACACTGTTCGACGATCCCTGTCTTTGTGACAGATTGCCCTATCTATTCCCCTAATAATTGAGTCCCCCACTACCAGCACCTGTCTGGCCTGCCCTACTCTCCTGTTTTCCCCCTTACTGGAGCAGACACTCCTCTGGCTTTCAGAGGTCATGCCCTGCTGCAGCAGTGATAACCCAGCTCCTTCCTCAGGGAAGTCCCTGAAGAAGGAGCCAAATTACGTGCCAAGACTGCTGATCGCTGATTGGTTGGCGTCCACCAAAGCAACCAATCGGCAAAGCGCGATTTAAATCACACACCAAGAGCGCTGATTAGTCGCTGTGGTTGGTGGCAACCAATCAGCGAAGCAGCGCGCGGCTTGGCGGGAGATTTGAATCCCGCGCCGCTGATTGGCAAATGTATATATGTATATATATTAGTATTATGTGGGTTCAGCCAGACTTTATAAAATGTTTTCTTCTGGAGCTGTCCCTCATTGGAAGTCACTGATTGGATAGTTTGGCTCTCCACCTCATACAGCCAGCCATAAACAAAGCACTTTTGAAGGGGGGAGGGCGGGGTTATGTGGGGGTTTATTTTACACACTACATTTGATCATGCTAATTTTACCAAGCGGCTCGCAGCAGGCCAAACACCGAGCTTACCAGAGCACAGCGATGCTCGCTTGAGTCATTTGCACATACAGTTCTGGCCAAAAGTATTGACACCCCTGCAATTCTGTCAGATAATACTCAGTTTCTTCCTGAAAATGATTGCAATCACAAATTCTTTGGTATTATTATCTTCATTTAATTTGTCTTCAATGAAAAAACACAAAAGAGAATGAAGCAAAAAGCATCTCCACAGGAGTTCCATGGGATTCAGGTCTCGACTCATTGCTGGCCACCTTAGAAGTCTCCAGTGCTTTCTCTCAAACCATTTTCTAGTGCTTTTTGAAGTGTGTTTTGGGTCATTGTCCTGCTGGAAGACCCATGACCTCTGAGGGAGACCCAGCTTTCTCACACTGGGCCCTACATTATGCTGTAAAATTGGTTGGTAGTCTTCAGACTTCATAATGCCATGCACACGGTCAAGCAGTCCAGTGCCAGAGCCAGCAAAGCAACCCCGAAACATCAGGGAACCTCCGCCATGTTTGACTGTAGGGACCATGTTCTTTTCTTTGAATGCCTCTTTTTTTCTCCTGTAAACTCTATGTTGATGCCTTTGCCCAAAAAGCTCTACTTATGTCTCATCTGACCAGAGAACATTCTTCCAAAATGAAACAAAGTTCAGAAAAAACACGGCACTCACCGGGACTTCAAAAAGCGGTGTCCTTTATTGCAGGGTTTGCATCACAAAGTGCAGGTAGGGGGTACCGAGGTGACGACGGCACCGTTTTGGGCTCTCGCCCTTCTACGGGTCACTAATGGTCAGACATGCCAGCCCCAACCTAATATAGGAGGGGTAGGACCGCCTACATGACGTCAATATCCGACCAAACAACACGTGCAAAGTCCAGTGCAATTATTAAAACAAAACGTACACACATCATACAACAAATGGAGGATTACAAAGAGCAGACTTTGACGTCATGTAGGCGGTCCTACCCCTCCTATATTAGATTGGGGCTGGCATGTCTGACCGGTGAGTGCCGTGTTTTTTCTGAACTTTGTTTCTAGACTGTGTTCTTGGTCTCCCACTGGCACCCCAGGTGAAGACTGGGTCTCCAGTCCGTATTTGCCTCCTAATTGGAGTTCCTGTTGGTGGTGCCCTCTTTCCTTCTATATAGTTTCCTATTCTTCCAAAATGTTTTAGGCTTTGTCAGGTAAATTTTGGCAAACTCCAGTCTGGCTTTTTTATGTCTCAGGGTAAGAAGTGGGGTCTTCCTGGGTATCCTACCATACAGTCCCTTTTCATTCAGACACCGACGGATAGTATGGGTTGACACTGTTGTATCCTCGGGCTGCCCTCGTCAATTTTTCTTTTCCTTCTACATATAGGGAGGTTAGCCACAGTGCCATGGGCTTTTAACTTCTTGATAACACTGCGCATGGTAGACACAGGAACATTCAGGTCTTTGGAGATGGACTTGTAGCCTTGAGATTGCTCATGCTTCCTCATAATTTGGTTTCTCAAGTCCTCAGACAGTTCTTTGGTCTTCTTTCTTTTCTCCATGCTCAATGTGGTACACACAAGGACACAGGGCAGAAGTTGAGTCATCTTTAATCCATGTCAACTAGCTGCAAATGTGATTTAGTTATTGCCAACACCTGTTAGGTGCCACAGGTAAGTTACAGGTGCTGTTAATTACACAAATTAGAGAAGCATCACATGATTTTTCTAAGTGTAGAGGCACACTGGCGTTGAACTCGCGCGAGTTTAATGCGAGAAAAACTCGCATTAAACTCGGACCTGTATCTTTCAATGATACAGTCACATTAATACGAGTTTCTGGCATTAAACTCGCTTTGCGAGAGCAATCCGAGTGCAATCGCAGCATGCTGCGATTGCACCGCGATTGCCTCGCGCGAGTGCCATTAAAAGTATATGGGTGCGAGTCTAGCTCGCACCCATACAGCACACGGTGCGAGAGTCGCAGCCATGTGCTGTCAAAATCACTGGCCCCCGCAGTCCCCATACAGTTACAATAATGTTTCATTGCTGTGACAGCAGCAGTGAAGCAGTATTGTATGTAAAATTTATTATTTTTTGCAAAGTTACACTTATCAGCTTGATTTGACATGTTTTTACCATGTTGGCTGTTCAGGACTTCATTCTGCACTGTGCTACTGAGGGGGTTTTAACCCGGTGAATAAGGGGTTAATCAGATGCTGGTGTCATGACACCATCTGTCCAGGGATTGTCCTTCCCCCCTGGATACATGGTGACATGACATCATGTGTCTGAATGGGTTAATTATTCTGTAAACCAGGTTCAAGTGTATGTTAGGTGTAGAGATGTAACAGAAAGAGCCGGTGATTTGTGAATGGAAGCCAGGGCTTCAGCACCATGGACACCTCCTCACAAATCACGGCTCTTTCTGTCACATCTCTACACCTGACATACACTTGAACCTGGTTTACAGAATAATTAACCCATTCAGGCACATGATGTCATGTCACCATGTATCCAGGGGGGAAAGGCAACCCCTGGACAGATGGTGTCATGACACCAGCGTCTGATTAACCCCTTATTCACCGGGTTAAAACCCCCTCGGTAGCACAGTGCAGAATGAAGTCCTGAACAGCCGACATGGTAAAGACATGTCAAATCAAGCTGATAAGTGTAACTTTGCAAAAAATAATAAATTATACATACAATACTGCTTCACTGCTGCTGTTACAGCAATGAAACATCATTGTAACTGTATGGGGATAGCAGGAATTATACAGGCGAGCAGCACTAATGCTGTTCCGTGGTCCATCAAGACCATGGACAGCAGAGAAAAAAACAACACACACGCACTCACACTCGCACCACATACACTTACATACAGCCAGGCACACTCACCACACGCACCACTACACCAGCACTACATTCGCACCAAACTAGCACTGCACTCGCATCACTGTCGTGCATCAATCACGCTCCGTGTTTGATGCACGACAGTGTGCCTGTACCCTAACAGTGCCAATACTTTTGTCCACCCCCTTTTTTATGTTTGCTGTGGAATTATATCTAATTTGGCTTTAGGATAATTATTTTTGTTTTTTCATTGAAGACAAATTAAATGAAGATAATAATACCAAAGAATTTGTGATTGCAATCATTTTCAGGAAGAAATTGAGTATTATCTGACAGAATTGCAGGGGTGTCAATACTTTTGTCCACAACTGTATAAAGCATTCAAATGCTTAACTCAAACACTGATTTTTTTTTTGTAAGGTATGTGTTTGATTTCAATACTGAACTTTAAAGTTTGGGTACACTCATCTCCAATCATTTGTGATGAGTGGAAATGAATGGACCTCTAGAGGTCGGCTTCTGAGGGTTCAGCTGGACTTTATACAAATTTCTGTTCTGGACCCAAATTTGACCAGAACCTTACTGGAAGTCACTAATTGTGGAGATTGGCTCTCCGCCCACATACAGCTAACCATAAACAAAGCTTTTCTGATGTTTTCTCCAGTGGTTTTCATACATAAAGCACCTGAATTCCAAAGTTGAACACTGACATTTTTTTTAAAGTCTGTGATCAGTGATGAGTGGACCCATGGAAGTTTTCAGGTTCACCAGGTTTGGCTGGACTTAAAAAAAGATTTGGTTCAGGAACCTGACTTTGCTCAAACTTGACCTAGGACCCCTAACCCCATACAAGTCAATGAGGACCCGAACTTCGGTGCTACAAAATGGCTTTAAAATGACCATAGTTAAAGCCAGGGCTGCAAAATTAAACAATGTGGGGGAAAGAGCATTACAAATGCAATGCAAACAATCGTGGATAGCAAAATGATATGTCGCTTTCAGGGTGCGGAAGAGAATGTGTGATTTGTATGCAAGCATCCGCATGCGTACAAATCACATACGAAAGTGAATGGGTGCGCATGCCCATCCGTAGCCGAGCGCATCACTGTGCGTCCCCATGTTAAACATAGGGAAGCGCGATGTCTGCACTTGGCATGCGCTTCCCCGCCACAATATGCGGCGGGAAGTGCAAGTGTGAAGCCGGCCTTAAAGAGTTTCTGTTACCATAGCAAGAAAATGAAGAAACAAATAATGTTAAAAGTGACCTCACAGAGATGGATTTCAGAGTTTACTCACAAAGCAACAATTTTAACAAATGCCTCCTACAGAATCTGTTTTTACAGTTGAGCAACACTACCAAGATTGGTAGAGTTGCCCCTCAGAGTGGCAATTATAAAAAAGATAATTGCAGAGATTGTTTTTAACAGTTAATCCTCATAGCCAAGATTGGCAGAGTGCCCCCACAGAGCAACAATTTTAAAGTAGGACCTTACAGATCTTGCTCTCAGAGTTGACCCAGTGACAGTCTATATTGGCAGAGTTCTACCCAAAGCAACAATTTTAAACAAAGGCTCCAACGGAGCCTGTTTTCACAGTTGACCCACAGAACACCCATAATCCTTTTAAATAAGAATAAATATAAGGTTTGAACCAGGAGGAGGAGGTAAGCAAAACTTGTATTGTGTGTTGAGTTTTTTTTATAAAGTAGTATTTTGTTTTTTGTATTATTTAGGAAAATTACTTAAATTAAGCTACAATAATAAAAAAAATTAACCAAAAGGAGGAGGTCCAAGTGAAAGGGGGACACTTTTATTTCTGTTTTGGTTTTGTTTTGGGAAATAAAGACGGACGTGGTGGTCTAAGTCAAGGAAGTAGAAGAGGAGGTAACCAATGCTTTTTTTGCTTTTCAGTTTTGTTTTGGAAAATAAGTTACATTAAGCTAGGATCCCCCCAAAAAAGTTGAACCAGGAGAAGGTCCAAGTGGAGGAAGCGATAGATATGATGGTGTTGGTCAAAGAAATGTAGCAGGCCAATACTTTTTTTGTCTTGTTTTTTTTTCTGAATATAATGTACAGTAAGCTAGAGTGCAAAAAATAAATTGAAATAGAACCAGGAGGAGAAGGTCTAAGGTGAGCAAAAGGTTGAGATGGATATAGCGTTGTCAAAGAGTTGAAGGTGTAGCTGGCCAACCCTTTGTTTTGTTTGTATTTCACTTTTTTTGTGGGGATACTTTACTTTTGAAAACCTAAAACATTGAGAATGGCAAATAGGAGTGCCAATGTCTAGCTGTGGGTGACATAGTTGTCTAGGAAGCTAAAGGTTTGGACAAGTTCTGTGTTATTCAGCACTTATTAATTTTAATGAAAATGATCTTGTCCATACTAGCCAAGGACAAGCAGATGCCCCACAACCAGTATAGTCGCCTTATACAGCTGCTGCTTGATCCAAAATTCCTTGCGGATGGTCGGGCAAACACCAAGGATCACAGAGACAAAGATTGAAGATGATCCACCCTGCTGTATGTGAATGAGGATGAACCAAGATCTTAATGGAAGCGGTGTTTATTTCAACGCGTTTCAAGGCTGTCCCAGCCTCTTCTTTAGGTTTTATGTTGTATTTTTGAAGAAGAGGCTGGGACATCCTTGAAACATGTTGAAATAAACACCGCTTCCATTAAGATCTTGGTCCATGCTCATTCACATACAGCAGCGCGGATTATCTTCAACCTTTGTCTCTGTGATCCTTAGATCTTATTGCTGTCATCCTTAGAAAGCTCTTTGGTCTTGCCCATGTTGTAGAGGTTACAGTCTGGCTGATTGAGTGTGTGAACAGGAGTCTTTTATACAGGTGACAATTTAAGACAACTGTCTTTAATGCAGGAAATGAGTTGATTAGGAGCGTCTAACTGGTCTGTAGGAGTCAGAACTCTTAATGGTTGGTAGGGGATCAAATACTTATTTCACTCTTCAAAATGCAAATACATTTATATAATTTAGACAGTGTGATTTTCTGGATTTTGTTTTCGATACACTGTTAAAATTAACCTACCCTTAAAATTATAGTTAGTTCATATCTTTGTCAGTGAGCAAACTTAGAAAATCAGCAAGGGATCAAGTAACTATTTCCTTCACTTTATATGCGGGTAATGTACCACCAAATGTTACAAATGCTCCCAGGAAGGGATCTGTATCAAACTGCCTAGGCCTAGAGCGGCTACAAGATTTTGTCCATTATCGCATACCACCAGGCCAGCCTTCAGGTTCACCAGCAACAGCCACTCATTTGTCCAGTGTTTGATCTCTGTCCACAGGTCCTGTGCAGTATAAAATTTGTCCCCCAGACAGATGAGTTTCAAAACAGCCTTCTGTCATTTATCCCTGGCTGTGCTGAAATTAACAGTGCAGTTCTTACTCAGCGGCAGATGAAGTGTGGTAGGAGGAGGCAATAGGGATAGAGAAACATCCAGCAATCCTAGGATATGCATTAGATTATCTTTTTGCTGTGGCCCAGCCACCACTGTATTTATTCAGTGGGCAGTTAGGGAGATATAATGTCCCTGGCCATGCTTACTTGTCTTTTATCTATGGTTATATGGAGCTTTCCACTGATGACATTGCACATTGCATAAATGATTTATTCCTCAACATGTGTGTGCAGGGCAGGGATGGAATGCCGGAAAAAGTAGTGACATTTGGAACAACGTACTGTGGGACAGCCTACTAATATTAGTCTTTTAAAACTGGTCTTCTCCACCATCTTCAATGGCAGTATTTCAAAAGTAAGCTATTTTAAAATGCTGTCGTTTAGGGCAAGGTTTCATGTGTGGGTAGAGGGGTATATCTTCTTTCTTTCAAGGGGTTATGGATGGAGAGCTGCAACACTTCCATGAGATAGTGTCGACATGCTAGGTGACACTGTTGGTAGTGGTGCTTGCACATCCTGTCTTTGCAGGAAGGCAGGTGTGGCCTTAGTTTTTAATGATTTGTCTGGATAGCACTTTAATTGAACTCAATCTTGGAAGTCAGATGCCTCATCACGTAGAGTCATTGGTAATCATAGAATAGTAGAGTTGGAAGAGACCTCCTGAGTCATCTGGTCCAAACCCTACTCAAAGCAGGATTCACTAAATCATCCCAGACAGATTTCTGCTTGAAGATTTATATTGAAGGGGAACTCACTACCTCTCATGGAATATCCCTGGACAAGAATTGTGAAAATTTCGTTATTCATTTCAAATCATTTTCAATTAAATATTAAGGTTGACAAATCTTAAATATGCAATCAATGAATAAGTACGTAAGTTTAAATTTAGACACAGCAAAGGTTATTACAAAAGGTCAAAAAGCAAGAATTGACAACCCTTTTATAAGTCATGACCAATTGTCGTTATACTTCCCTAATTTAACTTTGGTTTTAGTCACTGTTAGGGAAACAAAAATCAAAATCAAGCAAAATATAATACATATTTACAAATTTTAACAAACAATGACATGAATAACAGATAAAGTTGTGTAATATATACCACCAGGATTCAGAGAGCAACAGATATATTTAGTAGATTAATTCTCCACATAGTCCTAGAATTTCAATCAAGGAATATGTTTCTAAAGTTTGTATAAAGATGCCTCAATGTCAATGGGAAAATATAATATGTTGATCGTCAATTTCTGTCCAAGGAATCACCACTTAATATTATACTTATCTTGTCTATTATTTTCAATAGCGAAACAATATTCTAGAAATTTCGGTAGTGTGACCATGTTTATAATTTCCTGTATAGTTGGTAACTCTTCACTTTTCCATCTTGCAGCAATAAGATTACTGGAAACCAATAGTATATGAGTAATTATGGGTTGAAACTGTTTGGGAATTGTTTCCATGTTAAAGAGAAGGAGGGATAACTCTAATGTCAATTTTATATCCAATTTTGAAATAAAATTTACTAGTGTTTGGACATGTTTCCAGAATTTTTGAATACTTTTGCAATGCCAAATAATATGACTTAAATTTCCAATTTTGTCACAATTTCTCCAGCATTTGTTGGAAAGTTCTGGATCTATTAGATGCAATTTTAACGGTGTAGAGTGCCAACGAGTTAGGAGTTTGTAGTATGCTTCAATAAGTGATACACACGGAATGTGGATTGTAGCTAAAGATTTCTTTCATTTTTCTTCCAAATTCTCCTCTGTAATCTTAAATTCGATTTCCATGCCTCTAAATGATTTGAAAAAAAATTTTTTGTGTCTTCATTAAAAACCTGGTACATGTTCCTAGTTTTTCACTTGTTTCAATATCCTTGATCTATAATAGTTTTATGATATTACCTGGTAAACTAAAAGAAAGACTGGGTTTATTTAATAGTTTATCGATTGTCTTCCAGGTTGCCTTTTCTTGTTTCCCCAGATTAAATTCTTCTTTCAGGATCTGAAAAGATTTTAAGGAATTATTGATAAGAATATCAGAGATCCTAAAAATTACACGAGATTTCCAGGATTCAAGTTTCAACCTCACCGAAAGTGAAGAGAGTACATCAATCTTCATCCATCCAATTGATTCCACCGCATATATCTTTTCTCGAAGTAGACTCTAATTTTCTCCACATTGACATCGAATTCCTGGCAGTGACCTCTTTTGGAAGTCGCTTCTTTGAATCACATAGGCAGGCCACCACCAGGCCTCCAATATTTGTCTTAGAACAAAGAGCCTCTTCAAGTCCTACCCAAGCTGGTCTGTCGCTGTCCAATATTGTTGGCTATTTTTAAGAATCATTGCATAATAATAAGCCATTATATTAGGCAATCCCAAACCCCCATTTTGTTTGCTTTTACTTAGTGTAGATTTTGAAACTCTGGGCTTTGTTTTTTCCCAAATAAATTACGTAATTTGTGTCTGAAGCTTCTGCCAAAGCTTATTTCCAACTGGCAAAGGAACAGTTCTAAAAAGTAAAGTATTTTTGGGAGCTCCAACATTTTGTACTAATTTTATTCATCCGATACAAGAAAGTTCAACTTTGGCTAGATGTTTTAAGTCTTTTTGTACAACATTAAAAATGTTCAAAACATTAAATGTAATTCCCAGATAAAATATATTTTTCTCATTTCACTGAAAATCAATTTTTGATTTTAATGCTTCCAAAAGGCCCTGATCTAAATTAAGGTATAAAACCTGGGTTTTGTAAATATTTATTTTATATAGTGAAATATTGGAAAATTCTCCAATAATTTCAAGTACCCGCCTAACTTTATTATTCCTTGACCTATTGAATAAAATGAACTTTATAATGAATTTATTTTTGGGAAAACGTCTTCTAGCCCACAGATCCTGCAGCACAGTGGTCAAATAGAGCTTTTTATAGATTTGTCCAAGAAAGGAGGATGCAGTGGACTAACAGAATTTTTTTTTAAGATTTACCCTAAAGCTCCTGGTGCACAGTGGTCCCACAGAGCCTTTTGAACACAGCCCACAACTGTAAACTAGCACTGTCCCTCACTCCAGTAACATCCTATCCCTGCGCTAATCCTAGAACAATGGCATTTCAAACCATGATCCAGCCTTTTTACAGGCTAAGTCATGTGGTGTGCTGATGAATCACAACCATTCCAATAATTGACATGGCTGCTATTGCTTTGTAAGTGCCCACAGACTAAAAGTTTTGTTGACTGGCTGCATTGCCAAGAGATGAGCTAACGTCTGGATTTTGGGTTAAGGTACTACCTGTTCGGGACCCGCACGTGATCTCGTACGTCCTCGAAAGTCACTGATTGGCTGTTCAGATCTCCACCCTCATACAACTAGCCATAAGCAATAGTCTCCTGGGGCAGGGAGGTTGCCAAAGGAGCCTGGGATGGTGCACTCCCTGCCGGCGGTTATTACATTCCTCTGTCAGAGTTTGACAACATGATTTAACTAGTTAACAGCAGCATGTGGATCTCCACTTTACGTTCCAATATTAGAGGCTCATGGGTGGTTATAGATGCAGGCTCAGTCCTCATTAAAGGTAGGGACACAACAAATGACATACATATAGGCCACTGGTCATGTATGCGTTAAAATATATGGGTCAATCTTCTATAAACATTTTTATAATACATATACTTTACTAGTAAACTATCTGCAATCTAAAATATATACCTTCTGGTACTGTAGTTTGAACACAATGCAATGGCTTAAAATAGGTCTAAAAATTGACACTAAGTAAAATATGCTAACTCCCATGTCCTTTTCTTCATCATGCTATTCTGGAAATATGACTATAACAGAATCTGTTACTTGAATGAACAATGTCACATCATCCATCTTATATGTACCACAAGTACACTTATCTCAATCAATAGTTTGTGGGGAAGATTTATCAATACCACAAACTCACTCATTACAATTTTGGGAAAGTAGAAAAGGCACCAAATTCATTAAGAAGAGCACACCACTTAATGAATTCAGTGCTGCTCACTCTAAGTGCCCTCCTGATAATTGACTCTTGAACATTAACATTAGCCAACATGAGAGAACCTTGCTTGCTTTTGTGTTAAAAAGAACCCTGGGTTTCTATATGACCTCTTGAACCATTATACACTTTGCTCCTAGAGTGATTTATATTGTTAGACAATTCCTGGGATGGGGTAAATATGGTCGTTAAGTTCCCTAATTTGTGCGCAATCTGACTGGTCAGGTATTGGTGGAATCAAAATCTTTAGTAGTGATGGGCGAATCCTAAATTACTCGGAATCGCTTGACTCTAGCGAGTCCGAGCACAGGACTCGCTACTCGTTGCGAGTCTAGCGAGTCCAATGTTAATGAATGGGGAAGCGAGTAATAGCGAGTAGTGTGAGATTTACAACTCGCAGATGTGTCTCGGAAGCTTCAGCCTGAAGCAATCCTAGTTTTGTCATTTATTTGCATTGCTCGTTTACTTTGTAAGTAATCGCTGACTCGCACAGATAAGAGTCCTGTCTCCTCTGTGCTGGCTGCCAGCTCCAGGGTCCTAGAGCCTGCCTGCTGCCTGATGTAGTAGTGCTGAGATTGTTCTCAGTCTGCTCATTCCCTGTGTACAGACATGAATGTCTGTGCACAGAGATGATGTAGCAGAGCTGAGATTGTTCTCAGTCTGCTCATTCCCTGTGCATAGAGATCTATATCTATACACAGGGGATGTAGCAGAGAGGACATCGCGTTTTGGACTGCGTCGGACGGAAGAGGATTTTTTTAATTAAAGATGGAGTCCCTAATGGCTTTTTTTTTTATTTCTAATAAAAAATTTTCTTTGTGTTGTGTTTTTTTTAAAACAATTTAATAGAAATTCATGGCGGTCATGTCTAATATTGGCGTGACCACCATAAATTTCGGGCTTAGGGCCAGCTGATAATACAAAGCTGGCCCTAACCCCTTCATTACCCAGCGTGCCACCGCTACCAGGGCCGCTGGAAGAGCGGGGTTCAGCGTCAGAGGATGGCGCTTCAATGAACGCGCCATCTTCTGGGGCGGCTGCGGGCTGCAATTTGCAGCGGGGGGTGCCCAGAAAGCTTGGGCATCCCTGCGCTGCGGATTCCAGCCCCCAGCTGCTTAGCTGTACCTGGCTAGACATAGAAATTGCGCGGAGCCCCACGCATTTTTTTTAAATTATTTCATGAAATTCTGAGATTCTGACTCTGAGACTCTGACTCTGAAATTCATTAAATAATTTTAAAAAAATGCGTGGGGCTCCGCGCAATTTCTATGTCTAGCCAGGTACAGCTAAGCAGCTGAGGGCTGGAATCCGCAGCGCAGGGATGCCCAAGCTTTCTGGGCACCCCCCGCTGCAAATTGCAGCCCGCAGCCGCCCCAGAAGATGGCGCGTTCATTGAAGCGCCATCCTCTGGCGCTGAACCCCGCTCTTCCAGCGGCCCTGGTGGCGGTAGCACGCTGGGTAATAAAGGGGTTAATACCAGCTTTGTTATACAAGCTGGTATTAAGCCCGAGATTCTTAATGTCAGGCCACGTTTGACCCAGCCACTAAGAATCTCCAATAAAGGGTTAAAAAACACAGAGAAAATCTTTTATTTGAAATAAAAAAAAAAGCCATTAGGGACTCCATCTTTAATTAAAAAAATCCTCTTCCGTCCGACGTAGTCCAAAACGCGATGTCCTCTCTGCTACATGCACAGGGAATGAGCAGACTGAGAACAATCTCAGCACTGCTACATCATGTCTGTGAGCAGGCAGGTTCTAGGACCCTGGAGCTGCACAGAGAAGACAGCTGGACTCGGCTCGCAAAGAAACAGCAGTTACTTTGCGAGTCTCCCTGCTATCACTGGCACAGTAGCCAGTGATGACTCGCACGAGTCCAATGCAAACAATGGCAATCCTAGTTTTGTCAGTGTTTCTGACAAAACTAGGATTGATATTGATTTGCATTGGACTCGTGCGAGTCATCACTGGGAAACTCGCCGAGTACCGAGTCCTGCGAGTCCCTTACTACTCGCCGAGTAACGAGTCCTAGCGAGTAGATTCGCCCATCCCTAATCTTTAGGAATAGCTTTGTAAGATTTTCCAGCCTGATGAGCATCACAAACTTTTTTGTGACCCTACAGGATCTCATTTGTTCGTGTCATGGTAAACTTCCACAAATGTGAACATCAATCTTTAATAGATCTCTGTTCATTAAATAAAACAGGTTCCCACTCACACTTTATTGTCATTCTAATGATTGAAAACATCAGACTCTAATATTAAAATTATTATTTATTCATAGAGCGCCATTGATTCCATGGTGCTGTACATGAGAAAGGGTTACATACAAATAAGTTAAGAATACAATGAACAAAATAACAGTGACAGACTGGTACAGAGGAGAGAGAGGACCCTGCCTTTGCAGGCTTACATTCTACAAGGCAATGGGGAGGGAAACAGTAGCATGGGTCTGCTCGGGTGGTGGTGGGATGCTGGGTCCAGCGGTGGTGGAGCCTCTGCCTCTCTGCTCTGAAAATCTCTTTGCTCTCAGTTCCATGGACACAGTTTAAACTACTTACCTACAAAGTTGTCCATAATCTTTCTCCTCCATATCTCTCCAAACTAACTCCTGCTACCTACCCACACAGAATCTCTGGTCCTCACAATACCTTCTTCTCTCCTCCACTTTCATACATTCCTCACCTAATCACCTTCAAGACTTCCCTGGAGCATCATTCATTCTCTGGAATTCCTTGCCACAACATATTCTATTGTCTCCATCATTCAGTAGCTTCAGAAAAAACTTGAAAATCCATCTCTTGCGTGTGACATCCCCTTTAAAGAAATTCTAAAGCTTGCAATGATCCCATTGTCATCTCACATCCACCACTAGAGCTGCTGCCGACCCCCTACTCCACCAACCATCTACTACCACATTACCCTGTGGAATGTATACCCACAAGGGATCCTCTTTCTCATTTGTACCCAACTGCCATTGTTAGTATGTTTATTTTAATTTTATATTTTTCATGTAAACCTTTTTCTTATTTACAGCATCACAGTATTTTAAAGGGGTTGTCCGGGTTCGTGACATATCCTCAGTGTATATCCAGCCTGCCTAATGCTGACAATCACTCATGTGCTTTCTGTCAGTATTCTTCACTGTTCCTGAGATATCAGTAATCTGCTTCTGAAGAAACCGACCAGGGGGTGTGTGCTGCCATGATAATGTTATCTGGAAGTGTCAGCCTACTCTACTCCAAGTCTGCCCTCCATAGACACAACCCCGCCCACTACAGCAACAGGCCCTCCCTGTCCATATGATGAGCCCTCCACACATTACCAAATCCTCCCCCTACAGCATGGATCCCGGAGCAGAGAGCAGAGAGCAGACCTCCTCCCAGCCACACGTAAGGAGAGTGTGCAGAGCAGACAGGGCTCGGCTGCTGTTATCAGTGTGGAGCGAGGACTGTGCCAGCCACTGATGGCTGCCTGGAAGCGTCTCATCTTCACAGGGGTTGGCAATCACACTGGCACACTGTAACAAAGTACTGCTGAGTGAAAGACAGTTCATGTCTTCACACAGGGGCAGACTTGGTGCAGTGTAACAGCAGCCTGTCCAATCAGTGCCTGCAGAAGAATGAAGTGTTGGGGATGTTTGTATGGAGTATACTGTGTATGATACTAAGGATTCTGATACTAAAAATATAGGGCTTGTCTGGGGTTGTTGAGGAGCCCTTCCTTCCTTCTATCCTTCCTTCCTGCTATCCTTCCTTCTATCCTTCCTTCTTTCCTTCCTTCCTATCCTTCCTTCCTATCCTTCCTTCTATCCTTCCTTCCGTGAACCTGTATCCTTCTTTCCATCCTTCCTTCCTTCCATCCTTCCGTGAACCTGTATCATTCCTTCCATCCTTCCATGAACCTGTATCCTTCTTTCCATCCTTCCGTGAACCTGTATCCCTCCTTCCGTGAAACTGTATTCTTGCATCCATCCTTCCTTCCATCCTTCCATGAACCTGTATCCTTCCTTCCATCCTTCCGTGAACATGTATCCTTCTTTCCATTCTTCCATGAACCTGTATCCTTCCTTCCATCCTTCCGTGAACCTGTATCCATCCTTCCTTCCTTCCTTCTATCCTTCCTTCTTTCCTTTCTTCGTATCCTTCCTTCCTTCTATCCTTCCTTCCGTGAACCTGTATCCTTCCTTCCATCCTTCCTTCCATCCTTCCATCCTTCCGTGAACCTGTATCCTTCCTTCCATCCTTCCGTGAACCTGTATCCTTCCATCCATCCTTCCTTCTTTCCATCCCTCCGTGAACCTGTATTCTTCCTTCCATCCTTCCGTGAACCTGTATCCTTCTTTCCATCCTTCCGTGAACCTGTATCCTTCCTTCCATCATTCCTTCCGTGAAACTGTATCTTTGCATCCATCCTTCCATCCATCCTTCCGTGAACCTGTATCCTTCCTTCCATTATTCCGTCCTTCCGTGAACCTGTATCATTCCTTCCATCCTTCCGTGAACCTGTATCCTTCTTTCCATCCTTCCGTGAACCTGTATCCTTCCTTCCATCCTTCCTTCCGTGAAACTGTATCCTTGCATCCATCCTTCCGTGAACATGTATCCTTCTTTCCATTCTTCCATGAACCTGTATCCTTCCTTCCATCCTTCCATGAACCTGTATCCTTCCTTCCTTCCATCCTTCCGTGAACCTGTATCCCTCCTTCCATCCTTCCGTGAACCTGTATCCTTCCATCCTTCCGTGAACCTGTATCCATCCTTCCTTCCTTCTATCCTTCCTTCTTTCCTTTCTTCGTATCCTTCCTTCCTTCCTTCCTTCCGTGAACCTGTATCCTTCCTTCCATCCTTCCTTCCATCCTTCCGTGAACCTGTATCCTTCCTTCCATCCTTCCGTGAACCTGTATCCTTCCATCCATCCTTCCTTCTTTCCATCCCTCCGTGAACCTGTATCCTTCCTTCCATCCTTCCGTGAACTTGTATCCTTCTTTCCATCCTTCCGTGAACCTGTATCCTTCCTTCCATCCTTCCTTCCGTGAAACTGTATCCTTGCATCCATCCTTCCATCCATCCTTCCGTGAACCTGTATCCTTCCTTTCATCCTTCCGTCCCTCCGTGAACCTGTATCCTTCCTTCCATTATTCCGTCCTTCCGTGAACCTGTATCATTCCTTCCATCCTTCCGTGAACCTGTATCCTTCTTTCCATCCTTCTGTGAACCTGTATCCTTCCTTCCATCCTTCCTTCCGTGAAACTGTATCCTTGCATCCATCCTTCCTTCCATCCTTCCGTGAACCTGTATCCTTCCTTCCATCCTTCTGTGAACCTGTATCCTGTTGTTCCGAGATTTATATGGTGTATTTGGTGGCTCAGTGGTTAGCACTGTATATGGTGGCTCAGTGGTCAGCACTGTATACGGTGGCTCAGTGGTTAGCACTGTATATGGTGGGTCAGTGGTTAGCACTGTATATGGTGGCTCAGTGGTTAGCACTGTATGTGATGGCTCAGTGGTTAGCACTGTATACGGTGGCTCAGTGGTTAGCACTGTATATGGTGGGTCAGTGGTTAGCACTGTATATGGTGGCTCAGTGGTTAGCACTGTATGTGATGGCTCAGTGGTTAGCACTGTATACGGTGGCTCAGTGGTTAGCACTGTATACGGTGGCTCAGTGGTTAGCACTGTATATGGAGGCTCAGTGGTTAGCACTGTATGGTGGCTCAGTGGTTAGCACTGTATGGTGGCTCAGTGGTTAGCACTGTATACGGTGGCTCAGTGGTTAGCACTGTATACGGTGGCTCAGTGGTTAGCACTGTATACGGTGGCTCAGTGGTTAGCACTGTATACGGTGGCTCAGTGGTTAGCACTGTATGGTGGCTCAGTGGTTAGCACTGTATACGGTGGCTCAGTGGTTAGCACTGTATACGGTGGCTCAGTGGTTAGCACTGTATACGGTGGCTCAGTGGTTAGCACTGTATACGGTGGCTCAGTGGTTAGCACTGTATGGTGGCTCAGTGGTTAGCACTGTATACGGTGGCTCAGTGGTTAGCGACTGTATATGGTGGCTCAGTGGTTAGCACTGTATATGGTGGCTCATGGTTAACACTGTACGGTGGCTCAGTGGTTAGCACTGTATATGGTGGCTCAGTGGTTAGCACTGTATGGTGGCTCAGTGGTTAGCACTGTATGGTGGCTCAGTGGTTAGCACTGTATACGGTGGCTCAGTGGTTGGCACTGTATGGTGGCTCAGTGGTTAGCACTGTATATGGTGGCTCAGTGGTTAGCACTGTATATGGTGGCTCAGTGGTTAGCACTGTATATGGTGGCTCAGTGGTTAGCACTGTATATGGTGGCTCAGTGGTTAGCACTGTATGTGATGGCTCAGTGGTTAGCACTGTATATGGTGGCTCAGTGGTTAGCACTGTATATGGTGGCTCAGTGGTTAGCACTGTATATGATGTCTCAGTGTTTAGGTGGCTCAGTGGTTAGCACTGTATATGGTGGCTCAGTGGTTGGCACTGTATGGTGGCTCAGTGGTTAGCACTGTATATGGTGGCTCAGTGGTTAGCACTGTATATGGTGGCTCAGTGGTTAGCACTGTATATGGTGGATCAATGGTTTGCACAGTATGGTGGCAAGGGATTTGAATCCCACGAGCTCCTTGGCCGCCAGCTGAGTCAATGAGCGGCACTGGATTCAAAGCTTTGAATCCCGCGCCGCTCAACTGTCACTGTTGACTGCGTCGATTGCTAAGCGATATTGAAATCACGCACCCACAGCGCTCATTGGTCGGCACCGAAGAATAAGCGGTGTTGGCCCGTGATTTAAATCCCTCTGCGCTCATGTGTCGACGCCACAGAGACCCCTACAGTTTGCTCATGGTTGGATGAGTTTCTGGCTCTTCCCGAGGAGGCATTATCCACATCACTCAGAAGAGGGGACGGGCAGTCAGATTGCAGGAGAGGCGGGATGGACAGCGGGTGAGGCAGGACTAACCAAGCTGCAAGTGTGCCCATCGGACCGGAAACAGGTAATTATTATACAGAGCGGGAGATTTGTGTAAGTTATTTATTGTGTTTACGGGGCAGTCAGGGCAAAATAGCCTCCTTGTTAGAAAGCAGCATAGTCCCTGATTAAAAAAGGAGCTTTTATTTTAATACACAAAAATGGGTGACGGTTCTCTTTAAAATAAAAATGGATATAGATTTTGATTGTCAGAATAAATGTTTGACTGTATGAACACTGCGGATCATGGAAATGGTGCAAGAGCGCAATTCTTTTTTGTTTCTTTAATTCTTCAATTATTCATACCGACACGTCATTGATACCATATAGTACTGACCCCAGACATCATACCGACACGTCAGTGTTACCATATAGTACTGACCCCAGTCATCATACCGACACCTCAGTGTTACCATATAGTACTGACCCCAGACATCATACCGACACCTCAGTGTTACCATATAGTACTGACCCCAGACATCACACCGACACCTCAGTGTTACCATATAGTACTGACCCCAGACATCATACCGACACATCAGTGTTACCATATAGTACTGACCCCAGACATCATACCGACACCTCAGTGTTACCATATAGTACTGACCTGAGGCATCATACAGACACGTCAGTGTTACCATATAGTACTAACCCCAGACATCATACCGACCCCTCAGTGTTACCATATAGTACTGACCCCAGACATCATACCGACACCTCAGTGTTACCATATAGTACTGACCTGAGGCATCATACAGACACGTCAGTGTTACCATATAGTACTGACCCGAGACATCATACGACACCTCAGTGTTACCATATAGTACTGACCCGACACTACACTCATACTTAGACTACCAACATCACGCACTCAGTTACCATATAGTACTGACCCCAGACATCATACCGACACCTCAGTGTTACCATATAGTACTGACCTGAGGCATCATACAGACACGTCAGTGTTACCATATAGTACTGACCCGAGACATCATACTGACACCTCAGTGTTACCATATAGTACTGACCCCAGACATCATACCGACACCTCAGTGTTACCATATAGTACTGACCCCAGACATCATACAGACACCTCAGTGTTACCATATAGTACTGACCCCAGACATCATTCCGACACCTCAGTGTTACCATATATTGAACATGGTGAATGAAAAACCCAAGAAACAAAAGGTTTAATTGCAAATTACCTTTTTTTTTGCAATTTCACCACACTTGGAATTTTGTTGACATTTTCCTGTACACTATATGGTAACATACATGACGTGATTCACAAGAACAACTCGTCATGCAGAAAACAACAAGCCTCATATGTCTAAATTGACGGAAAAATAAAAAAGTTATGGAAGAAGGGAGGGAAAAACGGAAAGCAGAAAATTGCCCGGAGGTGAAGGGAACAATACATAAATAAAGTGCAGCTTGTCTTTCCCAGCACTGGCAGAGGTGAATCGTCCATGTGCACTTGCTACATATTACAGCTACAAACATTATAAAGTGATAGGATGCAGGATCACGGAAGGATGAAAGTAAGGATACAGGGTTAACGGAAGGATGGAAGGAAGGAAGGATGGGTGGAAGGATACAAGTTCACGGAAGGATGGAAGGGATGATACAGGTTCACGGAAGGACGGAAGGAAAGATACAGGTTCACGGAAGGACGGAAGGATGGATACAGGTTCACGGAAGGATGGAAGGAATGATACAGGTTCACGGAAGGATGGAAGGAATAATACAGGTTCACGGAAGGATGGAAGGAAGGAAGAATACAGGTTCACGGAAGGATGGAAGGAAGGATACAGGTTCATGGAAGAATGGAAAGAAGGATACAGGTTCACAGAATGATGGAATGAAGGATACAGGTTTACGGAAGGAAGGATGGATTCAAGGATATAGTTTCACGGAAGGAAGGATGGAAGGAAGGATACAGATTCACGGAATGATGGAAAGAAGGATACAGGTTCACGGGAGGATGGAAGGAATGATACAGGTTTATGGAAGGACGGAAGGATGGAAGGAAGGATACAGGTTCACGGAAGGACGGAAGGATGGAAGGAAGGATACAGGTTCATGGAAGGATGGAGGGAAGGAAGGATGGAAGGAAGGACGCAGGTTCATGGAAGGATGGATGGAAGGATGGATGCAAGGATACAGTTTCACGGAAGGAATGATGGAAGGAAGGATACAGGTTCACGGAAGGATGGAAGGAAGGATACAGGTTCATGGAAGAATGGAAAGAAGGATACAGGTTCACAGAATGATGGAATGAAGGATACAGGTTTACGGAAGGATGGATTCAAGGATATAGTTTCACGGAAGGAAGGATGGAAGGAAGGATACAGATTCACGGAATGATGGAAAGAAGGATACAGGTTCACGGGAGGATGGAAGGAATGATACAGGTTCATGGAAGGAAGGAAGGATACAGGTTCACGGAAGGAAGGATACAGGTTCATGGAAGGATGGAGGGAAGGAAGGATGGAAGGAAGGACACAGGTTCACGGAAGGATGGATGGAAGGATGGATGCAAGGATACAGTTTCACGGAAGGAATGATGGAAGGAAGGATACAGGTTCACGGAAGGATGGAAAGAAGGATACAGGTTCATGGAAGGAAGGATACAGGTTCACAGAGGGATGGAAAGAAGGAAGGATGGATGGAAGGATACAGGTTCACGGAAGGATGGAAGGAAGGATACAGGTTCACGGAAGGATGGAAGGAAGGAAGGATACAGGTTCACGGAAGGATAGAAGGAAGGATAGGAAGGAAGGAAGGATGGAAGGATAGGAAGGAAAGAAGGAAGGATGGAAGGAAGGATAGGAAGGAAGGATAGAAGGAAGGAAGGGAAGGAAGGATAGGAAGGAAAGAAGGAAGGATAGAAGGAAGGAAGGATAGAAGGAAGGATAGCAGGAAGGAAGGATAGAAGGAAGGAAGGGCTCCTCAACAACCCCAGACAAGCCCTATATTTTTAGTATCAGAATCCTTAGTATCATACACAGTATACTCCATACAAACATCCCCAACACTTCATTCTTCTGCAGGCACTGATTGGACAGGCTGCTGTTACACTGCACCAAGTCTGCCCCTGTGTGAAGACATGAACTGTCTTTCACTCAGCAGTACTTTGTTACAGTGTGCCAGTGTGATTGCCAACCCCTGTGAAGATGAGACGCTTCCAGGCAGCCATCAGTGGCTGGCACAGTCCTCGCTCCACACTGATAACAACAGCCGAGCCCTGTCTGCTCTGCACACTCGCCTTACGTGTGGCTGGGAGGAGGTCTGCTCTCTGCTCTCTGCTCCGGGATCCATGCTGTAGGGGGAGGATTTGGTAATGTGTGGAGGGCTCATCATATGGACAGGGAGGGCCTGTTGCTGTAGTGGGCGGGGTTGTTCTCTGGAGGGCAGACTTGGAGTAGAGTAGGCTGACACTTCCAGATAACATTATCATGGCAGCACACACCCCCTGGTCGGTTTCTTCAGAAGCAGATTACTGATATCTCAGGAACAGTGAAGAATACTGACAGGAAGTACATGAGTGATTGTCAGCATTAGGCAGGCTGGATATACACTGAGGATATGTCACGAACCCGGACAACCCCTTTAAGCGTGGTTTCTTACATGCATTTTTATGACATTACTTCTGTTTTTTTGTATTCTTCCTGTTACTTTGCTTTGATATAACTTTATTGATAAAGTCATGTGCAGGTTGCATATATTACACTAAAAAAGCATATGAGTTTTCTATCTGTGAATTTTCCGTATCGTTTTCAAGTCTTTTGGAAAAATCAACAAATTAAGCAGAAATTTACTGCAAGATAAATTGACACAGCAAAAATACCCAGCATCAAAAATGCACCAAATACTTTTTGCAGGAAATTATCTTAAAAATTCACATACTTTTGCCCCTCTCAGATATGATATTGGATAATTTTCTTCATTTAAAAAAATTACAAACTCTAGTTTTAAAGAAGACCTGTCACCCGCCTGGTACATGGCAATCTAAAGGCACCACTGAATGCGGCATGCCTGCTGCATTCAGGGAAGGGGACCCCCATGGCTCTAGCCCCCCCTGTGCACTGAGAAATAGACTTTATAAATATTACATATAGTGAGTCCAGAGTGCCTTTTTTCTTATGGAGTCAGTGCTGGCATGAAGGATCTCCCCGCCTCCAGTGGCTCTGTGCTGCCTCCTGCTGCTCTGTTCCTCCTCCTTATTTTGTCTGCCCCCTCCTCACCTGCACCGACATCTAAGCTTCTGTTCTCACGCAGGCGCATAGCAGGGACAGGAGCCGGCGGCGGCTGATGTCACAGCACCTGCGTGAGATCAGATGCTTAGATGTTGGTGCAGGTGAGTAGGGGGGGAAAACACAATAAGGAGGAGAAACAGAGCAGCAGGAGGCGGTGCAGAGTGGCCGGAGGCAGGGAGAACCTCTGGGCCAGGGCTGACTCCATAAGAAGGAATGCCCTCTAGACTCACTATATGTAATATTTATAAAGTCTATTTCTCAGTGCACAGGGGGGCGAGAGCCATGGGGAACCCCTTACCTGAATGCAGCAGGCATGCTGCATTCAGTGGTGCATTTAGATTGCCATGCACCTGGGGGGTGAAAGGTCCTCTTTAAGTCTAATTTATACAGAAATATAGAAACTTCTAAAGGATTTGCAATCTTTGAAACACCACTGTGTATATTTCAGACTAGGCCACTAATTAAGTTTAGACTTCTTATTGGAACACGGAGTAGAAATAGATTGCAAATTTGAAAATAGAAAAAAAATCAGGAAATCAGTCCAAAATCCAGACCAAGACCACACTCCAACTCAATCACATATGACCCAATTCATCAAGACCTGCGCTTTTTATGGAGCGGGGTGGAGTGTGAGCCACTCAAATCTTTAAGAAATGTACATCTCTGAATCAATCACAATGGTTTCTAAGTAATATGCTGCTCCATGCACCTTGCTACAAAGCTAACATAATTTGAGGACTGGACTAAGAATTGTACACTATCGCTCATTAAGAATTTGATGAGTGGGAGTTGCCACACTCCATCATGGCCCCATCCAGCTCTAGATGTACTCAATTTGTCAAAGATGGGCAAAAATGTTCTGAAAACAACATTTTTGTCCTTCCTCTCACTGTGTAAAAAAACGTTGCTACTTCTTAAAGCAGATACCTGCTTTAAAATCTGTAATAAATTAGGGTCATACAAATACAAAACACAGACCCACAAAGAATACTTATTCTCTAATAACACAGGTCTGCAAGGGTAAAATAGTCTAAAAAGGAAGAGATGATTTTTAGATAAAACTTTGGCCACCCCTGCAAATTACTGTTACTGTGAACAGTTAAGCAATTTGAAGATGGAAATATCTCTAAAATGCATAAAAATAATAATAATAATAATAATAATAAGAAATGGCAGTTAAAAAGAACAGTTGATGTCACCATATGGTCTGGAAGACCAAGCTAAATTTCAGTGAGAGCTGCTTGAAGATTGAGAGAGAAGAATAGCAGAACCTCCACTTGACTGCAAAAGACCTACAGGTAGATTTAGAAGACTCAAGAGTTGTGGTACAATGTTCTACTGCTCAGAGACACCTGCATAAATATTGTCTTCATGGAAGAGTTATCAAAAGAAAACATCTCTTGTATCCTCACCATAAAAATCAGCATCAGAAGTATGCAAAAGAATATCTAAAAAAGCCTAATGCATTTTGAAGCTCTTGTACTGTGGACCAATAAATTCAGAACTCTTTGGTCATAATCATCAAAGGTATGTATGGAGAAAAAAAGGCACAGAATTTCAGTAAAAGAACATCTCACCAAACATCAACCAAGGGTGGGTGGATAATAGATAATGATCCAAAATACACATCAAACTCTACAATATATTACCTCAAAATATACAAGGTGAAAATTTTACAATCGACCTCATTGCCCCGTGGGCTGAACATCATTGAAAATCTGTGGCTAGACCTCTATATTACAGTTTATGCATGTCACACTGCAACTGTAGGGAAGCAGGGGAATCAGGGCACCTTAACTGATCCTCACATTAGGGTCCACTAGATTATCCTTATCCCAAGATTACTTCTGAAACTGGGGATACCTCGGTCTCATACCTTGCTATGCTCCTAGATTTGACACACCTAGATGTCCACCCTCCCCATCCAAGGTAGAAAAGAGGCTATATATCAAAGGGACAAATAGGCAACACAGACAAGGAAACAAATATACAGAGCTCAAATTTTTTTCCAATGAGTAGCTTCACTGCTGCAATAGGAACAAACACTTGAGCCTTTCAGAGATGAGCTCCTTCACTGTAGTCAGTATAGAAATTTTAAATCCGGCATGGAGTAAAGCCAGGAGCAAGTAGATATAGCAGAAGGGAGAAGTGATAAGAAGCTGCAGCTTGGCTAAAGAATAAGAGAAATCTCAGCCAGAAGGGAAAGGATCCTTAATCCCTTCAACATATAAAGAAAGTAAATCTAAAAGATAACAGTCAAGTGAGCTCAGCAGAGAACCTGCAATCGATTAAGGCTGGCTTCAGACTTGCAGATGCATCTGCAGCCTTTTGCAGATGCATCTGCAAGCATCTGCATGCAGACCGCGGCCCCTATGTTTATAATGGTGCGCACGGCGGTCTGCAGATGCTTGCAGACCGTCGTGCGCACCCATTCACTCCTATATGTGATCTGTGCGCAGGCGGATGCCTGCGCACAAATCACACACTCCCGCCCGCACCAAGGACGCGAGATGTCGCGTCCCTGGTGCGGACGAGAGTGTGTGATGTGTACGCAGGCATCCGCCTGCGCACAGATCACATATAGGAGTGAATGGTGCGCACGGTGGTCTGCAAGCATCTGCAGACCGCCGTGCGCACCATTATAAACATAGGGGCCGCGGTCTGCATGCAGATGCTTGCAGATGCATCTGCAAAACGCTGCAGATGCATCTGCAGTCTGAAGCCAGCCTAATCGATGAGGTTTTGCTGAGCTCACTTGACTGTATCTTTAGATTTACTTTCTTTATGTTGAAGGGATTTAAGGATCCTTTCCCTTCTGGCTGAGATTTCTCTTATTCTTTAGCCAAGCTGCAGCTTCTTATCACTTCTCCCTTCTGCTATATCTACTTGCTCCTAGCTTTACTCCATGCCGGATTTAAAATTTCTATTCTGACTACAGTGAAGGAGCTCATCTCTGAAAGGCTCAAGTGTTTGTTCCAATTGCAGCAGTGAAGCTACTCATTGGAAAAAAATTTGAGCTCTGTATATTTGTTTCCTTGTCTTTGTTGCCTATTTGTCCCTTTGTCCCTTTATAATGGTGCGCACGGCGGTCTGCAGATGCTTGCAGACCGCCGTGCGCACCCATTCACTCCTATATGTGATCTGTGCGCACGCGGATGCCTGCGCACAAATCACACACTCCCGCCCGCACCAAGGACGCGAGATGTCGCGTCCCTGGTGCGGACGAGAGTGTGTGATGTGTACGCAGGCATCCGCCTGCGCACAGATCACATATAGGAGTGAATGGGTGCGCACGGCGGTCTGCAAGCATCTGCAGACCGCCGTGCGCACCATTATAAACATAGGGGCCGCGGTCTGCATGCAGATGCTTGCAGATGCATCTGCAAAACGCTACAGATGCATCTGCAAGTCTGAAGGCAGCCTTAGTGCTGAGACCTCCTGATACCAGGTCCCACAGAAGTAACATCAGGATGCGACACTCTCATGACTGGGTTTATCAGGATGAAGTGCATGGAAGAAACGTATCAACCTATGGGCAGTCACTTCTGATGCAGGTACTCACATCTTTTCCTCTAGACTATAACCCTTCCAGTGCACCAAATATTGGAGAAACACATGGCCAGAATGATATGTCACAATTTTTGGCACCTGAAACTCTAAATAACAATCAACAATAACTGGAGGAGGCGTTAAGGGTGATCACTGCAGCATATTTCTTTTTATTTTGATATATGCTTTATATGCCACATTGAAATGATCATTCATAATAAGCATACTGTATATGGATCCAAGCATAATCATAACTGCCAAGCCATATCTCTGTTGGAGCAGAAAAAAAGGGATTCCTTTTTTCATTGTCTCTTGTCACTGTAACATTTACAGGATCTACTGTATGCATTATTGTAATTACAGCTGGTATCTGGTGTAGTTGTACTGAAAGCATTAATTATGAACATTTCTCTTTACGTTTCTACACACAAAGGTCAGAATTGTGTTGGGAAAAGTAGGTGTGAGATTACTAAATATGTTCTATTGCTTTCACTACCATTCCAGTAGACCTGTCAGAATAAGACATAACATAAATATATAGGTCTTAATATCACTTGCATTCTGCATTTTTTCACCAATCTTCAATTCTATAGTCTCTATATGCATCAGTTTTTCCTGAATTCAGTTTCATAGAGCATAGAGACTATCTGTCGTGATATTGTACTGCACACAAAAATACTGGATCCTCTTTATTTTTTTGTGGGAGCAGCATAGGAGGACATTATACCTTGGGACTAAGCAGGGTATCTGTGAATCCAGTTCTGGGGTATTATAGAGCACCGTCTTTGTGTGTCTTTCACATCTTTCTCTTGCTGTCTCCCTCTATCCACTCCATGCCATTCCTAGCCATTGCTCTTCATAGACTTTAATGACCATCAACTATAACCTGATATCACAGTGATTTGCTAACCCATCTTGAAACCAAATATTACCAATTAATTTAGATTGATTGAGACTTGGGGTAGAAGAGAGGGATTTAATAAGTGGAGGAAGAAACATTTAGTTTGAAAGCGTCTAATTTTTATTATGACTAACTTTAATGGAAAAATAAAGATAGTTTTTTAAACTTTTCAATGACCAATACCAAACAAAGCCTGTTTTTCAAAAGGACCTTTACTATGTTGGTAAATACAGTACACACTATACCTTCAAATGGTAATATGGAGTTTTTGTTTATTTTATAAAAAGAGTATACACATAAATTGAACATTACATAACTGTACATCATTTCTTGCTCATTCAGACACATTGTTTACATACATTGAAATCACATTTTAATTGAATATTTATAATTTTTTATGTACGGTAGTTGATACGTAGGGTGAAGGTCAAAAAGTACCAAATGACAAAAGTATGACATGACAACTTCAAAATCAAATAAAGAAGACCATTAGCAGTGGCTCCAATTCAATTTTATTCAATCCATTTTTATTAAAGACATTTATCTTTTCATATATAACACTTTTTTGTTATGCACATTAACACAGGGTTGCTTTTGTTTAATAAGAAATACAGAATTGTAAAAACAAATCTGCAATTATTAAATAAAGCTTATCTCTAAAAAGCAAATCTACATTATATACTGTTATAAATAAAATAAGAACACAATTATTCCCTCTACTGCACCCTATGAACTCTCCTTTTCAAATGCTTGAAAACCTAGCCTGGAATATACCAATATTCAATGGTCCAAGACATGACATTAAATGGGTACTGTCATTTTAGTTGGATAAATTGTGTATTCTCTGCATTTATTATGCAGCATATATTGAGGATCAGTGCCTTTATGACTGGCATTAAGGAGAAAGAATGACCACACGTATAAAGAATGTTTAAAAAACTCATAAATGTTTACTAGATTTAAAGGAATCTTCGTATCCTCTTTACTATGGAGGGTTGCCAGAGGCAAATATTGGAGGGAATATTTCTACACTGATAGTAAATGAGTGATGTATGATCTGGCAATGAATATTTTATGTGGCATTCCGGACACAACTAATATCTTGACTACTCTCTTTCTATATGAAAAATAAAGACTTTACCGAGATGAAGCCATTTGTTTCAAGCTAAAGGAAAAAGAACACTTTGTAGAGCAATACAATGTTGGTTCTTTCAGTCCTTTAAACAGAGGAAAATACAATTTTAAGTGGTATTGAATGTGGGAAAAGTTTTCTTGAGCTGCATTACCTATAAACAGAGTAGACACTATGCTCTCCCTATCTATCATTATGACTTCTCTATCACAATATACTGAAATCATTTTGCTCTAACAAGTACTCTGTAAAATATAGAACTATATTAGTATGCATAAAACTGGACAAAGAAAAAAATAGGAAGACAATTCTGTCACCACAACTTTTCTTTTTATGTACACTCAATCTCTATCGGCTTCTAGCTTAGCATTGTCTCATATGCAGAATGTAACTTATTAATAAACTGATATGCTTGAATAGTTTCATTACTAAGTTTTCATAATTTTAGGTCTGTGGTCCTGCACGCAGAGAGTTTCCTGAGGAGTTGTTGCAATACTTTGCATATCTTTGCCAATAACATCTTAACTGTGCTTCTCCATTTAGTATCCCCAAGTAGGATCAGATCTGTGTGTTGGCTTTTAGTATGGATAAAATTGGTCCTAAGTAAGGATGGGTGGATCGATCAGCAGAAGATAAGATTTGAGTTTAATTTCCAGAAATTCACAGAGAAATTTATGAAATCTGAAATTCAGTTTAAGGTCAGGAGAAAAATATTAGAATTTGAGAGTCCTCAGTGGTTTATACCTTTTAATGGCAAACTGAAAAGATGGTAAATATTAGCAAGCTTTCCAGACTATAAGGCCTCTTCTTCTTTCTTCTTCTTCTTCGTCTTTAGGCTTACGGGTCAGGATAAAAATGTCTGATTCCATTTCACCCGCTCCTAATTTTCAAAAAAGGTCCCTATATTGAAAATGTTTGGCTATCACAACACATGATCTAATGTAGCCAATCACATCACAGGAACTTAATAATAATATAATGTAATAGTTATTTATTTATATAGTGCTATTAGTTCCACAGCACTTTAGATTATACTTTTACTACGAGATACATCTATAAATAATAGAGTATTTCTATGTAGCTGTATTCAAGGAGAAAAATAAAAGATAAATTGCTCTAAAAAATTACTAAGAAAATGAAAAAAATTACAATTACCGTATATACTCGTGTATAAGCCGACCCTTGTATACGCCGACCCCCCTACTTTTGCCCCCAAAACTGGAAAACCTATTGACTCGTGTATAAGCCGAGGGTGGACTCCAGCACAGGTATACAGCCCCCAGCAGTGTGGTATACAGGCCCCCCAATGGTAGTATACAGCAGCCTCCCCAGTGGTAGTATACAGCAGCAGCCCCAGTGGTATATACAGCAGCAGCTCCAGTAGTTAGTATACAGCATCCCCAGAGGTATATACAGCCCCAGTGGTAGTATACAGCATCCCCAGAGGTATATACAGCCCCAGTGGTAGTATACAGCATCCCTAGAGGTAGTATACAGCAGCCCCAAAGGTATATACAGCAGCCCCAGTGGTAGTATACAGCAGCCCCAGTGGGTAGTATACAGCAGCCCCAGTGGTAGTATACAGCAGCCCCAGAGGTAGTATACAGCAGCCTCAGAGGTATATACAGCCCCATTGGTAGTATACAGCAGCCCCAGAGGTATATATAGCCCCAGTGGTAGCATCCAGCAGCCCCAGAGGTATATACAGCCCCAGTGGTAGTATCCAGCAGCCCCAGAGGTATATACAGCCCCAGTGGTAGTATACAGCAGCCCCAGAAGTATATACAGCCCCAGTGGTAGTATACAGCAGCCCCAGAGGTATATACAGCCCCAGTGGTAGTATACAGCAGCCCCACAGGTATATACAGCCCCAGTGGTAGCATCCAGCAGCCCCAGAGGTATATACAGCCCCAGTGGTAGTATACAGCAGCCCCACAGGTATATACAGCCCCAGTGGTAGTATACAGCAGCCCCAGAGGTATATACAGCCCCAGTGTAGTATACAGCAGCCCCAGAGGTATATACAGCCCCAGTGTAGTATACAGCAGCCCCACAGGTATATACAGCCCCAGTGGTAGTATACAGCAGCCCCACAGGTATATACAGCCCCAGTGGTAGTATACAGCAGCCCCACAGGTATATACAGCCCCAGTGTAGTATACAGCAGCCCCACAGGTATATTCAGCCCCAGTGGTAGTATATACAGCCCCAGTGGTAGTATATACAGCCCCAGTGGTAGTAGATTGCAGCCCCAGCGGGTAGTATACAGGGCCCCAGCAGTATATACAGCCCAGTGGTATATACAGCCCCAGTGGTAGTATATACAGCCCCAGTGGTAGTATATACAGCCCCAGTGGTAGTAGATTGCAGCCCCAGCGGTAGTATACAGGGCCCCAGTAATCCAGGGCCCCCCCAGCGTCTCTCCGGTCACCTGAAAAGCAAACTATACTTATCAGTGTCCGCTGTCCGCGCCCGCTCGCCTCTGCCGTGACAGTGCCGTCTGCGATCCTCCTTCTTCATGCGGCGTCTTCCGGTTTCCTGTGCTCGTCGCAGGGAATGACGTCATTCCCTGCGACGAGCACAGGAACCCGGAAGACGCCGCATGAAGATGGAGGATCGCAGACGGCAGACCGGGCAGAGGCGAGCGGGCGCGGACAGCGGACACTGATAAGTATAGTTTGCTTTTCAGGTGACCGGAGAGACGCTGGGGGCCCCTGGATTACTGGGGATGCGGGGGCTGCTGTATACCGATGTATACATCGGTAATTTACCGATGTATACATCGGTATACAGCACTGACTCGCGTATAAGCCGAGGGGGGTACTTTTCAGCCCAATTTTTGGGCTGAAAAACTCGGCTTATACGCGAGTATATACGGTATATTAATTTTAATGCGCTTTTTTAAAAAAAAAAAATCACAAATTAGCAAATTACAAGGATACATTTGGTTTTCCTTCAGTAGTCACAACCCGCATATTACCATGATCGGATTATTTATGTTGATCTGTAAAAAGCATAAAAATGGGGTGATTGATTCTTTCTTCTCTATTAAACCCATAAGAATACTGCTTTAAAGATGAGAAAAAGGAGGCACTCACCATTTGATGCTCTGCGTTTTTTAATGAACCTTTTCACGGGTTACATTACAGCCAGGGAGGGGGTGGTAAAGGCCGACAACGGCACCGTTTTGCGGTAATTCCGCTTCAACGGGTCAGTACTCAGCTGAGTCAAATGGTGAGTGGCTCCTTTTTCTCATCTTTAAAGCAGTATACTATTGGACTTATAGAACTGTGCAACACCTTGTCCTCAATAGAGCCCTATGTGCGCAGGTCCCAGTGGTCTGGGTTGTATATATGGTCAGGAGCTGGTAGTGCCCGGACATATCTTTGGACTCAATTAAACCCATAAGAATGTAACCCTGTGGCCATGTTCACATATAATGTAAATGTTATGTTTTTCTACTGCTTTATATTCTACAGATATCCACATCACACGACACAATAACAATTTTCTCTACATGCCTCAAAATCTATATGTCTGCTGCATTTTTTATGCATTTTACCCCTTATTTGATGAGTTTTTGCTGCAGATGTGAAGCAGCATTTTAAATGCTCTTTTAATTGTAAAGAAATGCTTTTTATATGTCATTTTTCAGGCTCCATTTAGAAACCCCAACCGCACAGTTAGGCTAGAATCACATTAATGTTAAACATGGGTTCCATTAAAAACATAGGTTTTGGCAGCATAAACGCAGTGCTACAGCCATGGTAGTGCCGAGTTAACGCTGCCAATGTAAACCTAAGGAGATGCGGCCCCTAGCGCAGCTCAAACGCCGACGTCTTATTAAAATCTTGCGTTAGGAAATAACGCGAGATTTCAATCAGATGCTGGCGTGTGAGCCGCGCTAGGGGTCGCATCTCCATAGGTTTACATTGGCAGCGTTAACTCGGCACTATCATGGCGGTAGCACTGCATTTATGCTGCCAAAACCTATGTTTTTAATGGAACCCACGTTTAACATTAATCTGACCCTAGCCTTCGACAGCATCCAAATGAAAAACAAGCGGTGTCAGAGATTTGGAGCGCTAAAGAAACCACGGGTTGGTGATTAAATTACCGATAATTTATTACACGAACAGCAGGGGTCCAGTATGCCACAACGCGTTTCGACGCACAGAAGCGTCTTTCTCAAGTGGATCACTTGATCACTTGGATCGCGTAATAAATTATCGGTAATTTAATCACCAACCCGTGGTTTCTTTAGCGCTCCAAATCTCTGACACCGCTTGTTTTTCATTTGCTAATCTCTTTCTCCCTTGTTGGGAGTGCGGTGTGTGAGCTGCTCTAAGATCCACAGTACCTGGCAGTACATCATAAAGACCCACCCTTGAATGATCAACTGATACACAGTGTGGAGCTGGGACGGAAGCCAGTGCAGCGAGTCTGCCTCTTCGGGTGGAGGAGTGAAGGAGCCCACCTC
Organism: Allobates femoralis; assembly: GCA_033576535.1. Lineage (NCBI taxonomy): Eukaryota > Metazoa > Chordata > Amphibia > Anura > Aromobatidae > Allobates > Allobates femoralis. The sequence continues at coordinate 310,119,103 of JARQOC010000005.1, read as the reverse complement.
CATCTCCAGAGGAACTAAGGAGCCGACCACCAAGCCCGGAGTATCTGAGGAGGAGGGAATATTGGCCCTTGTCACTACAGTGATCCACATTAAGCCATCAGTCTGGGTGTGCAGGGTGTTGCACAACCAGTAAAGGTTAGTGCAAACATAGTATAACCGTGTATTAAGTTCCTCCAGTTGCAGTGTGGCGCAATATCTGTTTTTTCTTTTAATTTCGACAGCATCCAAGGCAGGAGTTGCCCTAAAATCAAATCTAATTTGTTTGGATATTTAAGGCTGCCTTCACACTTGCGTTTGCAAGTGCAGCGTACCGAACACAGCCAAACGCTTGCGCACTGCGTTTCTAGGTTTAACATGGGAATTCATGTGCCTGCATATTGACTGCATTCGGTTGTGTTTGCGTTCGGAGGCGCATAATTTGTGCGCCCTCCGAACGCAGCATGTTGCATTTTTTGTGCGGTCGAGGGTGCTTGTTTTATCTGCAAGCACCCGCAAGCGCACAAACAATGCATGGATCTCAATGGATCCGCAGTGTCCCTCCGCATGACAGCGCAGGAGAACGCTGCGGATCTCATTGAAATCTTTCCCGGTGGCTGCCGGTGATCAGCGGCGGCCACTGGGAGATCATGCAGAGCCACAGCTGATCTCCCGCCGCTGTCAGCGGGGAGAAACAGCTGATCTGACAGCTGTTTAAATCTCCTGTGCTGACACCGAATAGGTGATGTCGGCGCGGGAGATTTGAAGCAGCGATAAGCTTTTTCTTATCTCCTGCACTGATATCACCCTATTTGGTGTCAGCGCGGGAGATTT
>JARQOC010000005.1:310107624-310118193 GCA_033576535.1 Allobates femoralis | reverse complement strand
AACGCTGCACGAACCAGTCAGCGGTCGGGATCTGTACATGTACAGATAAAGTGCTATATTATGTATGGGGGGTGCAGACAGATGACACAAGAGGCCAGATTTCAAAATGGGCAGACTGGGAATAGTTAGATAAGTGAGGTGATAGGCCAGTCTACAGAGATGTGCTTTTCACGCTTGCTTAAAACTATGGATATTTGGAATTAATTGAATTGTTCTTTTTTAGTCCGTTCCAGAGAATTGGTGCTGCTCGTGAGAAGACTTGGAGACTGGAGTGAGAGGTTTGGAATGTAGCTGATGTCACTTTTTGGTCACTTGCGGAACGGAGGGCACGTGTGGGATGATAGACAGAGATGAGGGAAGAGATGTAGGGCAGTTCAGAACTGTGGAGAGCTTTGTGGGTTAGAGTAATAATTTTATTTTGTACTCTGTAGTGGATGGGCAACCAGTGAAATGACTGGGACAGGATGGAGGCATCAGTGAAGTGGTTGGAGAGGGTTAAGATCCTGCCTGCAGCATTTAGGATGGATTGGAAAGGAGAAGGTTTAGTAAGAGGGAGACCGATTATTAGAGAATAGAAGTTATCGAAATGTGAATGAATAAGTGCAACAGTTAGAGTTTTTGCAGAGTCAATAGTGAGAAAAGGCTGAATTCTAGAGATGTTTTTTGGGGTATAGGTGACACGAGTGAGCGATCGATCAGATGTGGGGGTGAAGGAGACATCTGATTAAAATATAACCCCAAGGGAGTAATGATAGAACCACATACGGAAATGGCAATATTAGGTTTTAGACAATCAGTAGGTGGAAGAAACATGAGAAGTTCATTTTTTTTTTTTTAAACTCAGTTTAAGGTAGAGAAAAGACTTGATCTTAGAGACAGCAGACAGACAATCGCTTGTATTTTGTAGTAATGTAGAGGTGATGTCAGGAAACGATGTGTATAACTGGGTATCGTCAACATAGAGATGGTACTAAAAACTAAATCTACTGATGATTTGTCCAAAAGGGGCAGTGTATGGAAAGAAGAGAAGTCGACCTAAGACTGAACCTTGAGGAACTCCATCTGTGAGGGGAAGAGGAGAGGAAGAAGACCTGGTGAAAGATACAGGGAAGGAGCTGTCAGAGAGGTAGGATAAGAATCGGGAGAGAGCGGCATCCTTGTGCCCAATAGAGCGGAGCATAGAGAGGAGGAGCTGGTGATCCACAGTATCAAAAGCAGCAGAGAGATCCAGGAGAATCATTAGGGAGTAGTGACCATTAGACTTAGCTGTTAGTAGATCATTGGAGACTTTATTGAGGGCACATTCAGCAGAGTGTAAGCAGCGGAAACTGAATTGTAGAAGGTCAAGAAGAGAATCATCTGAAAGATAGAGGATCAGATGAGAGTGAACCAAGCTTTCCAGGAATTTACAGATGATAGGGAGATTAGAAACAGGTCTGTAGTTAGCAGCAGAGTTCTGGTCGAGGGATGCTTTTTTAGTAATGGGTGTATGCTAGCATGTTTAAAGTAGTAGGAGAAAACACCAGATGAGAGGGAAAGATTAAACATTTTAGTCAGGTGAGTGGGGACAGCTGGGGAGAGAGACTGAAGGAGGTGTGAAAGAATAGTGTCACTGGTGCAGGTAGTAGATTCTGGATGTTAATGGCATGTATATTCCTGTATGTGTAGGAGTTGGGGGTGTCCATGAAGGGTTGACAGCTCTTGACTGAGAATGAAAGAAGATTGTGGTCAGAGAGCAGAAATGAGTAAAATCATTTATTGAGCAGAGCTGGAGAAGATCAGGTCCAGAGTATTCCCATCTTCATGTATCCTGGACAAAGTGCCTCAGTGTCTGCGCTGCTGCTCCGAGACCAAAGACACACAGACACAGGATGTCTGGATCAGCGATAGCCTTTATTTTCCGACGCGTTTCGGAGCCTCCTCCCGAGCTCCTTCCTCAGGAACATGGAAGGAGCTCGGGAGGAGGCTCCGAAACGCGTCGGAAAATAAAGGCTATCGCTGATCCAGACATCCCTGTGTCTGTGTGTCTTTGGTCTCGGAGCAGCAGCGCGGACACTGAGGCACTTTGTCCAGGATTCTGTATTACAACCACGGTCACCGTTGGGAGTGCGGTCCCTGCAGCAGCTGCCTGTACGCTATTCTACCAGTTGTGGGTTTCACAACTGACAAAGGTGAGCAATTCCACATCGATAAGCGAAAGTTTATCATTGAGATAAGACCCTATTGCGCATTCTTTCGTTCACATCTTCATGTATGGCAGACTTAGTAAGCTATGAAAGGCTCAGAGAGGAAGTTAGACATAAAATATGAGTGACAGATGAGGAGATAGGATTGCCAATCGGGATGTTAAAGTCTCTCATGATAAGAGTGGGAAGGTCACAGGCTAGAAATTGTGGAAGCCACGTGGCAAAGTGATCAAGGAATTGACGTTGGGTGACTAGAGGGTGATAAACCACTGCCACTCGCAGGGAGAAGGGCCTGGAGGTTCTGACAGTGTGTACTTTGAGCATGGGGCATGGGTGCATGGTTTGATCATGGGCAGTAGACGACGCAAAAAAGTCCTGCTCATTGTTATTGGCACCTATGAAGTTTCAGTACATAATGTGAAATATCTCCTGGAAAAAATGAAGCAAGTGAAAAGCTTTTTTGTATAGAGCACTTGTGTTAAATACAAAAGAACAAATGATAAACAATTTAAAACAAAAAACAATGAGAGGGAAAAATAGAAAAACCTAAAACCTACTGTGACACTGGTATCAGCAACCTTTACATAAAACTAGTATGGAAACACCTTTTGACTCACCTGTGGTAAATCACAATTGAGAATCACCTGTGATAAACTGTCAGTGCCCTTTTGACTTGATTTAGCCAATGACTTAAGTGCTTTAAAAAAACACGTTAGGCCCAGTTTTTAAGTCATAAAGGTGAAGACAAAGGAGCTGTGTGAGGACCTCTGAACTGCTATTATTAGCAAACACAAAACTTCCAAAGGGTATGAGGCCATCTCCAAAGACCTTGGTATTCCAGTTTCAACAGTACGCAATGTTATTAAGAAGTTTGCAAAGCATGGAACCGTCAAGAACCTCCCTTGATGTAGGAGAAAGAGGAAAATTGACAAGAGATGTCTTCAAAGGTTGGTGCGAATGGTAAAAAAATACCACATCAAACATACAAAGACCTGAAGGCCACCTGCAACAGTCTGGAGTCATGGTTTCAACATGTAACATATACCATACACTAAACCAAATAGAGTTTTATGGGCAAAGCTCAAGGAAGAAACCATTGCTATAGAAAAAGCATAAAAAGGAAAGACTGATCTTTGCCAAAGAGTACCTTCACAAACCACAATCCATGAGGGAAAATGTTATGTGGATAGAATAAACCATAATAGACCTATTTGGCAATGCAAAACAGCAGTTTATTTACAGATGACTTAATGAAGCATATAAGGAAAAGAACACCCTACCAACAGTTAAACATGGTGGAGGGTCCATAATGCTGTGAGGTTACTTTACTGCATCTGGAACTGGAGGCCATACTGTATCACAGGAATAATTAAATCAGAGAATGATCACAAGATTTTAGTGCTAAATGTCCTACTCAGTGTAAGAAAAGTTGGTTTGACTTGAAGATCATAGGTCTTCCAGCAAGACAATGACCCAAAGCACACATCCAAAAGTACAAAGGAATGGTTGAAAAAGAAAAATAGACTGTTTTAATATGGCCAACCTGATGTCAAGCCCATTGAATATCTTTGGAGTGAGCTGAAAAATCTGCCTTTGGGAAAAATAACCCTGCAAACATTCAAAAGCTTGAACAAACTTCAAAGGAAGATTTGGAGAAATCACCAGCTGAAAAGTGCAAGAAGCTTATAGATGGCTACAAGAAATGTTTGGAGGCTGTCATCAATACCAAAGGGTGCGTAACCAAGTATTAAATAGAGATGCCTTTGTTGCTGCACGTGTTGTTTATTCTGTTTCTGTCTTGAAATTGCAACATGTAAGCTGACAAACAATGTTTTATTGTTGTATGACTTTGGACCACTAATTACAAAATCCTGAGGATATAACTTTGACACATTTCCATTTTTTTCTGAAGATATTGAACAGCCTATGAAAAAAATAAAGGAGTGAGCAGCACTGTATGCAGACATTTTAGCATGGGATTGCAAATAATTATTTCTTTGAGATAAAACATTTTTTTTAAATGGGAAGAGAAATGTTTTACCTTAAAAAAAGTATGAGCTGTGATCCAGTGCTGTAATGTCTGTATTCTTTGATTCCCTTTCCCCTGCCCAGGAGTTTTGGTATGATCAGGCCATGTTCCTGTACAGTAAGACACAGTCATTACAACAGTACATAGCAGGGAACATTTTTGAGATCTCAGCACAGGAACATTTAAGGAAATTATTATTATTCCAAGATCTATGGATGAAAATGAATGTTACAATTACCTTTGTGTGAAAACCCCTTTAAATGGGAACTCCAGTGAGAGAAAACATTTTAGTACAGTTCCTACCCTCCTACATGATGAAGCAGAGCTGTTCACTGCAGTGCCAGGATCTATAGATCTCTTATAATTCAATAAAATCATACCTGCTCCTCTGCTTTGGCCCCCACCTCAGGGAACCCAAATTCTCTGCACGCCCCCTCACTAAACAGATTTGTGAGGAAGCATGAATGTAGGCTGATCCTGCAGCTCCAGCATCTACGCCGCCAACACACCTCCTCTTCTTTGCTCCTAGATTAAGCTAACGTTGCAGAAATATAGGTTTCCCTGGGGTGGGGGCTAGAGCAAAGGATCAGGTATGATTTTATCGATTTATAAAGATCTGTAGATCCTAGAACTGCAGTGTACAGCTCGGCTCAATCATGTAGCAGGGCAGGAACTGTACTAAAATGTTTTCTCTCACTGGAGTTCCCCTTTAAGGCCACCATACACATTAGGGTTTGCTCACATCAACATTTTCATAATTTTAATCCAGAAAAGTAATATGATTTTTTTTTCTCACTTGTCTTCTGTGTGCTGTCTGTATGGAAACCTTTATTTCACAGCAAAATGTATTTATTTGCAATCATTTATAATCCTATTTACAGTGTCCTACATTACAGAATGGTAATGTATCCTTAATAAACAGATGCCCATTGGATGGCCTGGGGGCATCTATTTTTTTAGTGCACCCATTGACTTGAATAGATGAGTCTCATCTGATTTGGATATCCAATGCTTTAATTTTCTCCTTTGCCTGAATACAGGTGAGAAAAAACCCAACAGATTTGCACTGCCTCATTGAATAATATTGGTTCGATGGCAATACCTTTTCTCACATTTCACTCATTCGAGTCATACACTAGTATGAGTGAGTTCTTACACTAACATCAGCCAAACCTTTAGCTAACTGTGGACTTAGACTAGGGTCACACTAGCGTCAGTCTTTTGGCAGACGAATCAGTCTAAAACTTAGAATTCTGCAGCCTGAGCATAAGCGTTAACATGCTCTAACGCTGTGTTCAGGCTGTCTATAGATTCCTATAGGTGCCGGTCTCCCAGCACAGCGGCGGCCTGACATAGAATTCCGGATATGCGATATATCTGAGCGCACACGGAAACACGGTTTGCAGAATTTTCCTGTGCGCTCAGAATATATGTGATCATGCATTAACGCATGTCTTTCTTATAGACTCCCACGTTAAAAAAAAGCATGCGTTTTCAATAGCAGACCCAAAAACGCAGCAACCGTGTTTTTGGGTGTACTACCAAAAACACATAGTATCAAACACATTGCACTTTTGCAATGCGCTTTTTGCATTGGAGCCTATGGGTGCGTTAACGCATGCGTTTTTCAACATTTGCACATGAACATAACGCATGCATTTAGCAAATGCATGACGCAAGTCTGACCCTAGCCTAAGGCTGCGTTAACACTGCCAATTCATTCCCATGGGTGACGGAACCCCGAGCGTAGGTCAAACGCTGGCATCTAAGTGCCGGAGTTTGAAATCTTGCACTATTTCCAAGTGCATCACATGATCCGCACTTCAGTTGCATGTGATGCGCTTGCAAATAGTGCGAGAGTTCAAACTCCGGCACTTAGATGCCGGCGTTTGACCTACGCTCGGGGTTACATCAGCCATAGGAATGAATTGACAGCATTAGCATAGCCTTACCTTTCCAGTAACACTGTGTTAATGTTGCCAAATTCTATCTTTTTAACGGAACCCCCCTGAACGCAGGCAATAATGCTTGTGTGACCCTAGCCTATCCCACTCCTGGTTTTGGCTACAAAAACTGATGAGCAAAAACAGACCAAAAATGCACAGTGTGAATGTAGCCTAACAGATAATGTTGGAAAACAGAAGGATCTGGCATGTCTGATTTCAGACAACATACCATTGGCTGCTGCCTGAAAAGCATGTAATGCTGGAGGCACACTGTCGTGCATCAAACACGGAGCGTGTTTGATGCACGACAGTTATGCGAGTGACATGAATGTTTTTGGTGTGTGTGGTGCGAGTGTGGTGCGGTGCATTGCAGTATGCATGTGAGTGTGCTGCGAGTGTGAGGTGTGAATGCGTGTGTGGTGCGTGAGTGTGATGCTGTCCATGGTCCTGAAGAAATCTTCAGTTCGTGGACAGCATTTTCCAGTGATTTTAAACTCAGCGGCTGTCAAAGCCGCGAGTTTAATTTGCTGATTGCCGGTACAGAATCATAATGTGTCAGTGCTGTCACAGCAGCACTGACACATCATAGTTAAAAACCCAGGTGGTAACAAAAGATTAAAGTTATAGGGTTATTCATCATTTTAACCCCTTCTGCAAGCTCTGCTCTGCATGTCAACACAGAGCCTTCAGATGCATCTAATAAAAGCCGGTGTATGAAGGGTTAATGTGCTGTTGGTGTGTTGCCATCATGTGTTCACAGAGTGTGTACCCTCTGTGTACACATGGTGACATCCCACCTTGGCAGTGGAGGGGTTAATAGCAGGATTTATCTGATCCCGGCATTTGTCGGGTTATAGTTTCATTTTTATAAAAGCTGCTTAGCTTCAGCACTAAGGGTACCTTTACACACGGCTACATTTGTAGTTGTCACCGGTAACTTATGGTTGCAGCGAAATCATGGATACATATTCCCTTTGTAACAGCAACAAGTAGAACATGTATCCATTATTCACTGCCAGTAAGTTACTGGTGACAAGCTACAAATGTAGCGTGTGTAAGGTACCTAAGGGTACTTTACACGCTACGGATGTGCAAAACGGTACATGAGAGAAATGTATCTTGCACGCCAATTGACCCGAGGTAGCGGCGTGTGAGACGGTTGTAGCACCGCAGTGGCGGCACCTGTTTCAGAGCACTGCCCTAAAACAGGTGGTTACCCAGCCGATGGTAGCGACCTGTATCGACATGTAAAGAAGGAACAGAAGGGTTGTTTCCACACCATGCTATGTACCTGGTATGTACCTGGGGCGTGACACAGCCTCCGGGAAACCACCCCCCTTCAGCGATCATTGGAGGAAGCTCCTGCGTTACGATTGGTTGTTGCTGCATAGGGCGGCATATTTAAGGAGCTGACCAGTCACACTACACAATTGCTCGAGCGTCATGTATTAATCAGCCTCCTGCGCTGCCTGGCCAATCATGATGTTATTGCTTTGTCCTATCAGCGTACGGACGTCTCGTAATCCACAATTGTGGCACGCCTATGTGTTGTCCCTGCTGCACGAGGTCCGCCCATATTAGCTTGTTGTAGCGGTGTGTAAATGAGGTAAGGTGCTCTGCAGAAGGTAACTTGAGACACCCGGCGGTGTATCCAGAGATAGATGTAACCTACCGTAGCGCACCTTGTTGCGGCGTGTAAAGGTGGTGCGATTACCGTTTGCAACCGTTTGTGCGTGCTCGTGCACGTGAAGTAGCCGGTTGTTGCCACCATCCAGTAGCAGCGTGTAAAGGTACCATAAGGGTGCTGTCCATGGTCCTCTAGTTAAAGTGCATAGAGGACCAGTGTCAGTGATGTAGAAATGCGGATCTGTCTTTGGTCCTGTAGCGCTGCTAGGCTGTTTGTGTACTTTATTGGTGTAAGTACCAGGGTCAGCTCCCCAGTTTTACAGCACTGCACTGGTCCTCTTTGCAATTCACCTACAGGACCACAAACAGCACCCTGAGTGCTGAAGCTGAGCGGCTTTTATAAAAATGAAACTATAACCTGACAAATGCCGGGATCAGATAAATTCTACTATAAGGCCCCATTCACACACTGCTTTTTTTGCTGCGTATTTTTACGCACAAGCTCAAAAAAAGCCAGGAGTGGAACAATCAAAACCAGGAGTGGCACACTCAGAGGAAAGGTCTAATAGAAACAAGTGCTCCACTTATATGTTTAATCACCCATTCCTGGTTTGTTATGAGCTTGTGCTTAAAAATACGCAGAAAAAAAAAGCAGTGTGTGAATGGGGTCTTAACCCCTCCACTACTAGGGTGGGATGTCACCCTGTGTACAGAGTGTACACACTCTGTGTACACATGATGGCAACACACCAACAGCACATTAACCCTTCATACACCAGCTTTTATTAGCCACATTTGCAGGCTCTGTGCTGACATGCAGCACAGTGCTTGCAAAGGGGGTTAAAATGATGAAAAAGCCCTATAACTTTAATCTTTTTTTACCACCTGAAATTTTTAAAATGATGTTTCAACGCTGCTGTGATAGCACTGAAACATTATTGATTACTGTACCGGGAAACCGGCACATTCAAACTTGGCGGCTTTGACAACCGCTAAGTTTGAAGCGATTTGGACAGCACACTCATGCGACTAGCGCACAGTGTGGTGTATGGGTGCAAGATTTTCTTGCACCCATAAACTTCCATTGCACTCTCGCACAGAAAAGTTACGTGCAGTCGCAGCATGCTGCCACTGCACTCACTTTCAACTCGCATTGCGAGTTTACTGCGTGGGACTCGCACCAGTGTGCCCTGCCTGATAGGGCAACAATGGTCCGAGTGCAATGCGAGTTTTTCTCGCTTTACACTTACGCGAGTCTCGCACCAGTGTGACTTTAGCCTAAGCTGCTCTCTCATAGAGAACACAGGAGTATACACCCAGCTGAGCGTTCTTTTGCATGAAATAGTTAAGGCAGATTGCAGTCACTGGCTAAAGCTGTCTGACAGCTGTCTGAAGTAAATGGAGTAGTTTCTGGGAAGTGGAAATAGAATATCATACAAAAGACAATTTAAGGAGAGTCCTTCAGCAGACTGTTGCTATTAATTCTGAGACGGCATAATGTAAGAACAGAGACACTGATTCCAAAGATGTGTCACTTGTTAGGGACAGTGCTGTAGTTTCAATACGAGAATTGTTTTATTAACAGAAGATTATCACTGTCAACTAGAACTCATGAGCAGAGCACTTGGCCTAATATGTGTAACCCTGCCCTCACCACTGATTAGCTGCTTGCTGATGATGCACAGCCCGATTTTACGCAGCTCAACATTCTGACCAGTTCTATATTTACAACAGAGAAAGAAGGGATCCTATCCAAACTGCACCTAGCAGTATACTATGGCTCCGGTCAGACTGACTTTTTCTTCTTATTTTGGATAGGGTCACATTTGCAGTTTTTTCATGCTTTCTTGGAGACCTGCATTTTTAAAAACGCATGTAAAAACACACCCATAGGCCCCCATGCAAAAAACGCATGCCCTAATAGCAAACATGCATGCCTTAATAGCAAAAACGCATGCCTAAAGTGCCATGTGTTTTTGGCATGAGTTTTTGCACTTATGTGAGTAGCTGCCATCAAAAACGCATGCAAAAACGCATGGTACATTAGTACCATTTAGTGCCATCCAAAAACGCATGTGTTTTATAGAGAGGAGCGGTTTGGAGCCGAACTGAGCGAGTTTTTGCAGTTTAATAGTGGCTCTGCCCCCGCGGGAGTGGTGTGGGATACTCTTAAGGCCTATCTGAGGGGTATGTGCACAAGGGAAATAGCCAAGGTTAAGACTTCATCTAAGGCTGGTGAACTCGTGGTCCTTCGTGAGCTTGAAGCGGCTGAAACTGCTTTGTCGATCCAATCTACCCCTGTTACTAGGTCGAGGCTGAAACGGGCTCAGGAACAGGCCACTGAGTACACTATGCGCAATGCGGATCAGAAACATATGTTTCAGTCTACGCATTGCTTCGAGAATGCTGAGAGAGTTGGTCACTTGCTCTCCGTGATCACCTCTGCACAACGTGACTCATCTTTTATCCCCCACCTGCGCAATCCAGACGGTATTATGTCGTGTAGTGCACCTGATGTTGTCTCTACCCTTAAACGGTTCTATCAGGAACTATATTCCTCCCGCTACTCTGCGGGATCTGCTGAGCTGGAGGCATTCTTGACTGGGGTGTAGTTGCCGTCGCTGCCGCGAGACTTAATGAACCGTCTGGAAGAGCCTATTACTCTTGATGAGCTAGAAGGGGCGCTGGGAACTATGTCTAATGGGAAGGCACCTGGTGCTGATGGTCTTCCTGTGGAAATTTTCAAAAAATATAAGGAGGTGTTACTTCCAGTCCTTTTGGA
>JARQOC010000005.1:310086685-310100644 GCA_033576535.1 Allobates femoralis | reverse complement strand
TTTCACTTGTAACCATATTAAGCAATGAAGAAAAAGGAAATTAAATCAAGCAAAATAGGTGACCAGTCAGAGATTTCCAAAACTTGATGAATTTATTATCTCCATAGAAAAATCATGTAATTCCAATAAAGTACTAAAAAATTACTCCAGACTTGATTAACCCCCCTCCCACAACCACTAAAACCCTATGCATTTTGGCAATGTCTTAATCATGGTGTTATAAGGATAGCATTGGGAAGCAAATATATATAGTATTTAGCAATGAATGCAAACCTTGTGTTTGAGTGAAGCCATCTTCTTTTGTGGGTTTAACTTGCATAGTTAATTATCCTCATCAGGTGCATGGTTTGAGATGTGTTATCCTTTGCTATACCATGCATCCAGTGAACAATAGATAACCTATTATATATAGACTAGCTGTGAGCCCGATGCAAATGCATCGGGATTCTAGAACGTGCATAAATTTGCTTATAATAGTTATAGCTGGTCTGAGTACTTTTTGGGGGGGTGTGAGGACTTTTTGGGGGGGGTGTTGAATACTTTTTGGGGGGTGTTGAATACTTTTTGGGGGGTGTTCAATACTTTTTGGGGGTGCTCAATACTTTTTGGGGGGTGTTGAATACTGTTTGGGGGGGTATTAGATTAATTTTTTTAATTTAATTAGTTAATGTAATTAATATATTAATTTTATATATTATTTTTTTTGTTGTTTTTTATTATTATGTTTTATTTTATTGTGTATTATTTATATTATTTTTTTTTTTTTTTTTTAGTATTTTTATTATTATTAAAGTTAAAAAACCGCACTTGCTGCACCTGCCGCAAGTCCCCTATACTTTCTATGGGGATTACCGCAACCGCGCCGCAACCGTTACACTTGCGGCGCGGTTGCGGTAATCCCCATAGAAAGTATAGGGGTACTTGCGGCAGGTGCGGCGGCTGAGGTAGCGACTCGCAATGGCCTCGCGGCCATTGCTCGCGCTACCTCAGCGGTAAATCGCTAAGTTTGTGGCCGAGCCTATGGTTCTATTTTCGGCCAGCGACTCGCTGAGTAAAACAGCTGAGTGTGAGTGCTGAAGATCCGATACATTCATGAGCCTAATGAGCGGCTGAACCTGTGGGGATTAGTGCTTTGCTGGGCTAAACCTGAATGGTGCACAGGGGGTTAATCACATGTCAGGTCTGTGTGGGAGTGAAGATGTGCTGATTGACTCACTGGGTTGCAGCTGGGAGTGAGTAGGCTGGATAGGAACCTGCCAGGTGTCTGAGTGAGGAGAGGATGATTCAGAAGTTCAGAGCACTGCCATGTGAAGAGGTGCTGGAAGAATTATATATAGATAAGACATAATAAAAGTTACTCAGTACATCACAAATGAAAAAAAAATGTATGTAATGTAGTGAGTAACTTTTGTTATGTCTTATAAGCACACACACAGAGTGTGAGCATCTGTGATTGGCTATTGAAGATCAATGCAATGAATATGATCAAATTTTCTATGTGTAAATCCAGAAAAACAGGCAGCACTCCTCAATATAGTAAAGTGGACTATTTTATTCCAACCTCATGTGATGCAATGTTTAACACTTTTCCTTACACGGAACTATTTTTTATATATTGCGATTAATTTTTTGAGCAAAAATGAGGAACTGCGATGGGGGCCAATAAAGCCCCATCGTATGTTAACATCGCCATGGGAGTCCTTGAGGAAGATGTCATCTCTGTATCCCACCACTACCCTTATGTTAGGGGGTGGTGAAGATACATTGATGACATTCTCCTCATTTGGACAGGTTCAGAAGAAACCTTATTTGATTTTTTCAATTTTTTAAATACTGTGAATCAGACCATTAAATTTACCATGGTTCACTCACCAGTACGTTTACAATTCTTGGATGTTTTGGTTGAGAGGGTTGGAGGTACCCTTATCACTAAAACTTATGTAAAACTTATGTAAAACCTATGGGCAAAAACAACTTATTACTTTTTTCTAGTCATCACCCCCACAAAATGGTGGAATCAATACCTTTCAGCCAATTTTTGCGTGTAAAAAGAATTGAGAGTGAGGAAACCAATTTCAATAAAACTTTGAATGAAATGACACAAAGGTTTGTGAAAAGGGGATATTCTAAAAAAAACTTCTGGAAAAACATTGTGATAAAGTCAGTGGTTATGAAAGAAGTGACCTTTTTAAACATAAGGAAAAGGATGAAATGAAACAGATACCCTTTGTCTCGGTTTATTGTGAAGATAGTGGTGCTCTCGCAAATATAATAAGGAAGCATTTGAAGGTTCTTACCAATGGCTTACCTGAAATTCAGAAATTTAAGAATCCCCCCTCTTCTCGTATCGACGTAACAGAAATTTGAAGGATCAATTGGTGTGGTTTGGACATGGGTTCTTTTAAGAAACAAAAACAAGGTTCTCTAAGGCCCCTTTCACATCCCATGCAATGTTTATGGGGCTTGCGGTAAGTGTGCGGCAGGTGTGGCAAGTGCAGTTTCGGCACTTGCGGCAGATGCGGCGGTGAAAAAAACCGCGGCTGACCGTGTTTTTTTCGTGGCTGCATCTGCTGCAAGTGCCGAAACCATAACTATACCGCAAAACATAGCATGAGGCTTGCCACAAGTGAACCGCAAGTGCGGCCGTTATGCGGTAATCACGGCAGTTGCGTTTTTTTCACCGCAACTGCCGAGATCAGCGCTTTACCGCTGATGTGAAAGGGGCCTAAAAGGATTTGATAGAAAAGAATGCTTCACCTGTTTAAGCTGTCTAAATTTTAGAGCAATGTTAAAAGGTAGCAGCTTTACTGATGTACGTTTTAAGAAAACATACAAGATTATTCACTTGCTAACATGTGATTCAGAGTACATTGTATACAGTTAGAGTGCCCTTGTGGCCTTTGGTATATAGGGGAGTCCACCTGTGATTTCAAGACTAGATTTAGTCAGCATAAGAATTCTATTCGCAAAAAAAGGGTGGATCTCCCCGTACCGAAACATTGTATAGATAAGGGCCACAAGGACACTGATATACGATTCAGATTGATAGATCATGTACCACTCCTTATGTGTGGGGGTAACAGATTGGCTATTTTGAAAAGAAAAGAATTAGAATGGATTAGAAAGAGGAAAAAAACTTTATGTGTTTATATAAGAACTCGCCATATGCTCTTGTTTATCACATACATTATTCTATTTGGAGTGCACAGAAAAATGATTTATTGATTCAAGTACCGTATATACTCGTGTATAAGCCGACCCGTGTATAAGCCGACCCCCCTGCTTTTGCCCCAAAAATCTGGAAAAACCTATTGACTCGTGTATAAGCCGAGGGTGGACCCCAGCACAGGTATACAGCCCCCAGCAGTGTGGTATACAGGCCTCCCCCAGTGGTATACAGGCCTCCCCAGTGGTAGTATACAGCAGCCCCAGTGGTAGTATACAGCAGCCCCAGTGGTAGTATATAGCATCCCCAGCAGCCCCAGTGGTAATATACAGCAGCCCCAGTGGTAGTATATAGCAGCCCCAGTGGTAATATATAGCATCCCCAGCAGCCCCAGTGGTAGTATATAGCAGCCCCAGCAGCCCCAGTGGTAGTATATAGCAGCCCCAGCAGCCCCAGTGGTAGTATATAGCAGCCCTAGCAGCCCCAGTGGTAGTATATAGCAGCCCCAACATCCCCAGTGGTAGTATACAGCAGCCCCAGTGGTAGTATATAGCATCCCCAGCAGCCCCAGTGGTAGTATACAGCAGCCCCAGTGGTAGTATATAGCATCCCCAGCAGCCCCAGTGGTAGTATACAGCAGCCCCAGTGGTAGTATATAGCAGCCCCAGTGGTAGTATATAGCATCCCCAGCAGCCCCAGTGGTAGTATATAGCAGCCCCAGCAGCCCCAGTGATAGAATATAGCAGCCCCAGCAGCCCCAGTGGTAGTGTATAGCAGCCCCAGCAGCCCCAGTGGTAGTATATAGCAGCCCCAGTGGTAGTATACAGCAGCCCCAGTAATCCAGGGCCCCCCCAGTCTTGCTCCGGTCACCTGTAAAGCAAAATATACTTATCACTGTCCCGCTGCCGTCCGCGCCCGCATCTGCCGACATCCCCGATCCTCCATCTTCATGCGTCTTCTTCCGACTTTCTTTGTTCGGCACCGGCAATGACGTCATTGCCTGCGACGAACACAGGAAACTGTGTTTTTGGGCTGAAAAACTCGGCTTATACGCGAGTATATATGGTAACTGTCCTTATTGAAAAATATTTTTTTAGAAATGACTGAATTTTAATATGTGTTTATCTCTTTTTTTTTAGGTGGGGAACTTGAAGCAAACCCTTAATCGCCTCTTAACACAATGTGAATGGGCCTTGCGTTTAATTTGATTAGTGCTCCACGCACTAAATAGGCAACCCTGGCACACCACCCTCACTAAAGACCTGAGACGGGCACCCAGGGTAGCCGAGAGGCGATGGAAAAATCACGTTTCACTGAGCATTTTGCGCTGTTCAAACAGTCCCTCATCGCCTTCAAGACTGCACTTGCCACTCCCAAACAAACTTCTTCTTATCCCTAATAACCTCCCTGTCCAACAATCCCAAGCAACTTTTCAAAACCTTCAATTCCTTACTCGAGCCCACCTGCTACCCCTCCCTCTCCCCTTATCTCTGCAGAAGACTTTGCCTCCTTCTTCAAAGAAAAGATTGACAGAATCAGAGACAACTTTGATCCACTGTCCCCACAGCCTCCCCTCTCACCTATACTGCCCTCTACTTCCATCAACTGCTTCCCCCCATAGCTGAAGACCAGCTCTCCTCCCTCCTGTCAAAATCACACCTCACCACCAGCGCCCACGACCCGCTCCCATCACACCTCATTCCCAACCTCACCTCCGTTATCATCCCAGCCCTAACTCATATTTTCAACCTATCACTTACCACTGGCACCTTCCCCTCATCCTTCAAACACGCCTTGATTACACCCATCCTCAAAAAACCCTCCCTCGATCCCACAACTGTCTCCAACTACCGCCCTATATCTCTCCTCCCTTTCGCCTATAAACTACTTGAACAGCATGTCCACTCTGAGCTGTCCTCTCACCTCTCCTCCTGCTCCCTTTTTGACCGCCTGCAATCTGGCTTCCGACCCCTCCACTACACTGAAACAGCCCTGACCAAAGTCACAAATGACCTACTGACTGCCAAAAGCAAGCGCCACTACTCTGTTCTCCTCCTCCTCGACCTGTCCGCCGCCTTCGACACTGTTGACCACTCCCTTCTACTACAGATCCTGGAATCTCTTGGCATCACGGACCTTGCCCTCTCTTGGATATCCTCATACTTAACGGACCGCACCTTCAGCGTCACCCACTCCCACACATCCTCCTCGCCCTACCCCCTATCTGTCGGGGTCCCCCAGGGCTCGGTTCTTGGACCATTACTGTTCTCAATCTACACTCTCGGCCTAGGGCAACTCATTGAGTTCCATGGCCTCCAATATCACCTCTACGCCGACGACACCCAAATCTACCTGTCTGGTCCTGAAATCGCCTCCCTTCTATCCAAAATTCCACACTGCCTGTCCGCCATCTCATCCTTCTTCTCTGCTTGCTTCCTTAAGCTGAACATGGACAAAACTGAGTTCATAGTCTTCCCCCAAGATGCTCCCCCACGCTACCTGACCTATCCATCGTCATCAACGACTGCTCTTTCTCTCCAGTCCCTCATGCCAAGTGCTTCGGGGTTATCCTTGACTCTTCTCTCTCCTTCAAGCCCCACATCCAGGCCCTCGCCACCTCCTGCCGACTCCAGCTCAAAAACATCTATAGGATTCGCACTTTCCTTGACCACGACACTGCTAAAACCCTTATTCACGTTCTCATTATCTCCCGCCTCGATTACTGCAACCTCCTGCTCACAGGCCTCCCCAATACATCCTTTGCACCTCTCCAATCTATCTTGAACACCGCTGCCCGCCTAATCTATCTCCCCGCTACTCTCCTGTTTCCCCCCTCTGCCAAGCCCTTCACTGGCTCCCTACTTCCCAGAGATCCCGGTTTAAAACATTAACCATGACATACAAAGCCATTCACAACCTGTCCCCTCCATACATCTCTGACATGGTCTCCCGATACCTACCCTCACGCAACCTGCGATCCTCCCAAGAGCTTCTCCTCTACTCCCCCCTCATCTCCTCTTCGCACAACTGCATACAGGATTTCTCCCGTGCTTCACCTATACTCTGGAACTCACTGCCCCAACACATCAGACATTCTCCTACCCTGGGAACCTTCAAAAGAAGCCCGAAGACCCACCTCTTCCGCCAAGCCTACCACCTGCAATAAGACCCGGTCCACCACACCGCCTCACAACTGGAATTTCCCCCTCCCACTGTATCCCCACCCGCCCCTCACAAACTGTGAGCCGTCGCGGACAGGATTTCTCCCTTCTTGTATCTGTACAATCGAATTGTCAACATTTATTGTTACTTGCATTGTTACTATGTTACTTGTCCTAGTCTGCCCTTTTAGCATGTAAAGCGCCATGGAATATAATGGCGCTATATAAATAAATAATAATAATAATAATAATAAAGATAATAAATTTTTGATATAGCACTAGGTTATATTAGTAATTTATTACAGTAATGGACCGGTGTGTATAAGGCTGGTTTCACACTACGGAATTTTAATATCCGATGCTGTCCGATAAAACTCGGACAGCATCGGAACGATTCTGGCCCCCTTGAAGCCCTATGGGCATCAGACCGAATCGGATGTGCACTAAATGGCATCCGATTTGGTCCGATCCGATTCAGTCCGATTTTATTTTCGGTGCAAAAATCGGAGCATGCTCCGATTTTTGCACCGAAAATAAATTCGGACAAAATTGGATCGGACCAAATCGGATGCCATTTAGTGCACATTTGATTTGGTCTGATCAATTTAACATGGGGCCCTATGGAGCTGGGTCCGAGGAGACATCAGATGTGTCCTCGGACCCGGTTTTACTGTACTGATCATGCTCAGTACAGTAAAACTGCTCCGAACTGGGAGAGCAGGGGTTAAAAAAAAAAAAAAGTATATGCTCACCTATCCCCGAGGCCCCCGCCGTCTCCCGCCGTCTCCTGCAGGCTCCCGCAGTCTCCGGTTGTCTTCGAGCTGTCTGCAGAGGTCTTCTACTTCTGTACAGGACCTGCCGTGATGTCACAGTCACGTGACCGCAGGTTCCCTGCGGTCACGTGACTGTGACATCACGGCAGGTCCTGTACAGATGATGAAGACCTCTGCAGACAGCGCGAGGACACCGGGAGCCTGCGGGAGCCTGCAGGAGACGGCGGGATACGGCGGGGGCCTCGGAGATAGGTGAGCATATACTTTTTTTTTTCAGCACGGAGGCTACGATTTTATGCCAGAATCGGATACCTGTGAAGGTAGCCTAAGTGTTTGCATGTGGGTTGCACTGGTTTAAGTACAGAGCTGTGCTGGACTGACAGATTGTTGTTACTGACACATGCCTGTGCTAGTGATCCCCGATCAGTTCTTTTGGACTGTTTGGGTTTGTCTTCCAGTTACAACCGATAGTGTGTCTTAGGTGCTTTCTTAGTTTAAATATATGCCCCAAAAGCGAATTTATATAATGGTTATAGATGTTAAAATAGAAAGTGGGCAAATATCGCCAGCCGGCCAATAACAAAGATGGCGGCAGCTAATGTGCACGCGCACATGCGCGATGACGTTATGACGTCAAATGATGCTGCGCATTCCTGTGCATGCGCAGTATAACCCAGGAGACACCGGGTCCACGGCCCAAATGCATATTTTTAATTATGCACACAGCGGCCACAAAGTGGTAATTAGCACATGATAATCCTGTACTGTATTAACAGTCTTTGATAGACTGTATTTAAAAGCACTATATATGCATTTTATGGTTATTTAATAATGTGACACCAGAACAGAAGCAGATGTGATCGCACCCTTATAAAATGATCGAGAATTGTAATATAGTACAGCTACGATCAGAGCAGTAAAAGGTGAAGTCCCATAAAAGACTAAGTAAAAAAGTAAGAAAAAAATTTAAACATTAAAAAAAGCAGAAAATAAAGAACAAACAAAAAATATTCCAATAAATAGTTATACAGTGGGGAAAAAAGTATTTAGTCAGCCACCAATTGTGCAAGCTCTCCCATTTAAAAAGATGAGAGAGGCCTGTAATTGACATCATAGATAGACCTCAACTATGAGACACAAAATGAGAAAACTATCCTGAAAATCACATTGTCTGATTAAAAGAATTTTTTTCAAATTGTGGTGGAAAATAAGTACCGTATATACTCGCGTATAAGCCGAGTTTTTCAGCCCAAAAATTGGGCTGAAAAGTCCACCCTCGGCTTATACGCGAGTCACTGTATACTGTATACACTGTATACAGTGTATACAGTATACAGCAGCCCCCCCATATCAGTATACAGGCCCCCCCCTTGTGCAGCAATCCTGAAAAGGAAAACATTATCATACTTATCCCTCTGCCGCTGTCCCGCTGCCGCCGCCGTCATCGCGCTCCTCCGGCTTCATCCGTCTTCTTCCGTGACGTCATTGTCTGCGCGCCAGAGGAGGAAGCCGGAAGACGCTGGATGAAGAAGGAGGAGCGCGATGAAGGCGGCCGCGGCGGGACAGCGGCAGTGGGATAAGTATGATAATGTTTTCCTTTTCAGGATTGCTGCACAAGGGGGGGGCCTGTATACTGATATGGGGGGGGGTGCTGTATATTCCTCTGGGGCTGCTGTATACTACCTCTGGGGCTGCTGTATACTACCTCTGGGGCTGCTGCATACTACCTCTGGGGCTGCTGTATACTACCACTGGGGCTGCTGTATATACCTCTGGGCTGCTGCTGTATACTACCACTGGGGCTGCTGTATATACCTCTGGGGCTGCTGTATACTACCACTGGGCTGCTGTATGTACCACTGGGGCTGCTGCTGTATACTACCACTGGGGAGGCTGCTGTATACCACACTGCTGGGGGCTGTATACCTGTGCTGGGGTCCACCCTCAGCTTATACACGAGTCAATAGGTTTTCCCAGGTTTTGGGGGCAAAAATAGGGGGGTCGGCTTATACACGAGTATATACGATAATTTGGTCAATAACAAAAGTTCACCTCAATACTTGTTATATATTATTTGTTGGCAATGATAAAGGTCAAACGTTTACTGTAAGTCTTCCCAAGCTTGGCACACACTTTTGCTGGTATGTTGGCCCATTCGTCCATGCAGATCTCCTCTAGAGCAGTGATGTTTTGGGCCTGTCACTTTCAAACACAAAATTTCAAATCCCTCCAAAAGTTTTCTATAGGTTTTAGTTCTAGAGATTGGCTAGGCCACTCAAGGACCTTTAAATGCTTCTTACAAAGCCCCTCCTTCATTTCCCCACCATGTGCCCAAAGAGTGTTTTTTTTCACCTCATATGGGGTATCGGAGAAATAGCATAAGAAAGTTTGTGGTACAATACCACCTGTTGCTCTTGTGAAAATGAAAATATGAGATTAAATGAACATTTTTGTCTTAAAAATTTTACTTTTTTTATTTTCATGGCTCAATGTTTTAAAATTCTGTGAAGCACCACACATCTAGACAAATTCCTTGGGGGGTCTACTTTTCAAAATAGGGTCATTTCAGGGGCTTTCCAAATGGACATGGAGTTCGCTAACAATTCCAGCCAATTTGCAATTTAAAAAGTCAAATTGCACACCTTCCCTTCCTTAGCTTTGCTGTGCACTCAAACAATGGTATCCCACAACATAAGAAATTGAAAGTGAAATTCTTAGGAGGTTTTGGGGTCCATTTTATCCTGTTGCCCAGTGAAAATGTAAAAAAATGAGGCTAAAAGAACATTTTTGAAAAAAAAAATTTTTTTTTTCATTTTCACAGCTCAACATTAAAAAATTCTGTGAAGCACCTGGGGGTTCAAAGTGCTCACCACACATCTAGATAAATTCCTGTGAGGGTCAAATTTCCAAAATGGGGTCACCTGTTGAGGTGCATCAGGAGCTCTCTGCATGCAACACGGTGTCATCAAACAATTCCAGGCAGTTTGCTATTCAAAAAGTCAAATAGCGCTCCTTTCCTTCCGAGCCTTGCTGTGTGCCCAAACAGTGGTTTTCCATCACATAGGGAGTATCAGCATAGTCAAAAGAAATTGTCCAATGACATTTGTGGTCCATTAAATGATTACATACGCCACATAATGGGTATCAGCATATTCAATTCAAATTGCCCAACAAACTGTATGGTGCAATTTCTCCTGTTACTCTTTGGAAAATGCAATATTTGACACTAATACATTGTTTTGTTGGTGAAAGTAACATTTTCATTTTTTCCTTCCGCTTTGCTTTAGTTCCTGTGAAGCACCTGAAGGGTTATTACATTTCCTGAATTTAGATTTAAGTAGTTTGAGGGGTGCAGTTTTTGGAATGGTTTCCCCTTCGGGTGTTTTATGTCATGTAGGCCCCTCAAAGTCACTTAAAATGTGAAGTGGCCCCTAAAAAATGGTTTTGTAAATGTTGTGGTAAAAATAAGAAATTGCTGAAAAACTTTCAACCCTTCTAACTTTCTAACAAAAAAAAATATTTCAAAAATTGTGCTGATGTAACGTAGACACGTGGGAAATGTTCTTTATTATCTATTTTATGTAATATAAATCTGAGGCTTAAGGTTATAAGAAGTTAAAGGTATAGGAAATCGTAACATTTTCAAAAATGCTTGCCAAATTTCCAATTTTTTCACAAAAAAAACACAAATAAATAGAGTGCTAAATTTACCACTATCTTAAAGTCCAATATGTCATAAAAATCAGTTGCTGATCACTGGGATCCGTTGAAGTATTCCAGAGTTATAACTTCATAAAGTGACATTGGTCAGAATTGCAAAAAATAACATGGTCATTAAGGTAAAAACAGGTTGGGTGGTAAACGGGTTAATTATAGAGCAGGCAAAGTTTAAACGTATAAGCCAGCTATCAATCCACTATCATAGGGGTAAGCAGTTAAGCTGTGAAGCCATAGTTTCACAAATATAATAATATAATATTATAATATAATAATAATAATATAATAATATAATAATAATATTAAAGAGGACCTATATCTCACTTGACATGTCAACTTTAGTAATTACTTGTTTTCCATATGAAATTAGATTTCTAAAGCATCTTTTTGTCAAACATTGTGCTGTTTAATTCTTCCTAAAAAAGTATGATATCTTGACAATGATTCCCTCTGCATCGAGGCATGTTTGTGTACACCTTGACACTAGCTAATCAGTTTTGATGGAATGATACTTTGCAAGGTATCAACCTATTAAAAGGTCTAATGGTAACACCAAGTAGTCAATTTATTTATACATTTCCAAGAGGATTAATAGAGGCATAGCACAGTGTAAGCATTCATATTATCTAATAATAATAATAATAATAAAAAATCTTTATTTATATAGCACCAACATATTCCGCAGCGCTTTACAATACAGTGGGTAATAGATGTAAATACACAGTATAATACAGTAAGAAAATACACAATATAATACAGTAATTCCAGTAGAGAAAGAATACAGTACAATAATAGGAAATAATACAATAAGCATAGAATCAATGTAAAAAATACAATACAATAGATAAAGCAAAAATAAAGGTCACCCTGCTCAAAAGAGATTACAATCTACACCAAGATAGGGGTTACACAGAGTACAGGGGCTTATTACACTGATGGACCAGGCATCTTGAGGAAATGGGGGATAGAAATAAAGTTACCTGAATGGCCACCAGACAGTCTGTGTAGACCTTTTGGGCTTGGTGGAGTTTGAAGAAGAGTTATGTCGAGAGAGATAGTGAATGGGCTATGTAGAGTACAAAGGAATTTTGTTAGGGAGCATGATAGGCCGCCTTGAAAAGATATGTTTTTAGTGAGTGTCTGAAGCCATGCAAGTTGTGGATGGTCCTGATTTCTTGGGGTAGAGCATTCCAGAGAATTGGTGCAGCTCAGAAGTCTTGGAGTCGGGAGTGGGATGATCGGATTAGTGCAGATGTTAGTCGAAGGTCATTTGTAGAACGTAGAGAATGAGTGGGGTGATAGACAGAGATGAGGGAAGAGATGTAGGGGGGTGCTGCATTGTGAAGAGCTTTGTGGGTGAGAACAAGCAATTTGAACTTTATCCTGTAGTGTATAGGCAGCCAGTGCAATGACTGGCACAGAGTGGAGGCATCTGAGTAACGATTGGCCAGGTAGGTGATCCTGGCTACTGCATTAAGGATGGACTGTAGAGGGGAAAGTTTAGAGAGGGGGAGGCCAATTAATAGAGAATTGCAGTAATCAAGGCATGAGTGGATTAGGGCACCGGTAAGGGTTTTAGTTGTTTCCATGGTGAGAAAGGGGCGGACTCTAGAGATGTTCTTCAGGTGTAAGGGGCAAGAGCGGATGAGAGATTGTATATAAGAGTTGAAGGAGAGATCGGTGTCAAACATGACACCCAGACAGCGAGCCTGCTTCCTAGGTGTTATCGTGGTACCGCACACTGAAAGAGAGATGTCAGATTTAGGGAGGTTACTGGAGGGCGGGAGCAAAAGAAGTTCAGTTTTGGAAAGGTTGAGTTTTAAATAGAGAGCCAACTTGATGTTGGAAACTGCAGCTAGA
Organism: Allobates femoralis; assembly: GCA_033576535.1. Lineage (NCBI taxonomy): Eukaryota > Metazoa > Chordata > Amphibia > Anura > Aromobatidae > Allobates > Allobates femoralis. The sequence continues at coordinate 310,087,967 of JARQOC010000005.1, read as the reverse complement.
CAGTCATTGATGTTCTTTAAAACCGCAAGGATAAGATCAGGGCTGAAGTGTATAATTGTGTGTTGTCAGCATAGAGATGGTACTGGAAGCCAAATCTGCTGATGGTGTGTCCAATCAGGGCCGTGTAGAGAGAGAAGAGAAGAGATCCAAGGACTGAACCCTGAGGGACCCTAATAGTGAGAGGAAGAGGGGGGGAAGTAGAGGCAGCAAATGATACATTGAAAGAGCAGTCAGAAAGATAGGAAGAGAGCCAGGAGAGAGCAGTGTCTTTTATACCAATGGAGTGCAACATAGAGAATAGGAGATGGTGGTCAGCATTGTCAAAAGCTGCAGATAGATCAAGAAGAATAAGCAGAGAGTGTCTAATATATAGAGAGAGAGTTTAATTTATACTTACCTAAAATTGTCCGTCATACGCTTCCATCCGGAAATTCTCAAATCCCACAATCCACCGCGCCGCACCAGAAGTACGCTGACCACCATATTGGAATACCCAAGTGATGGGTATTCCAATATGGCACCCAGTGATGGAACCAGGGCCTTGCGTAGCACCACCAGTGAGACACCGCCAGGTGTTGTGGTTTCATTAAGGAGGAATTCTGGTTGTGAGCTCCCTCCGGTGGTTGTTGCTGGTAATGCAGCTGGCTGTGTGTTGGAGAGTTCTACAGCTGATCTTGATGATTGGCAGTCAGGTTCAGATTGGAGCATATAGTGGTTTGAAGCTGATCAGTTCTTGCCAGTTGTGAATGTTCCCGGAGGTGTCCACACCTTTTCCTGGTTTCTCCTGGTTTGCTGAAATCCTTGCAAACTAAGTGAATGTTTTTTGTTACTTTGTGGCGCACATGTTTTGTGCTTGTGGATCTGTTTTCAGTTTGTCTTGTTCTGAGTTGTGGGTTTGAAATTTAGTCTGCATATCTGTTTACCTGCTCTCAGTTAGGAAGTTTTCTTACTGGACAGAAATTGCTATTCACTGTTATCTGCTATTTCCAGTGTTGTTGGTATTGTTACTTGTTTATTCTTGTTTGATTCACAGAAGTCCTGCAGATATAGAGGGCAGCAAGTCTTAGTGGACTCTGGGCAATTTTTGACACTATCTGCTGTTGGAGATTGTTTTTTATTGTATTTTAATACTGACCACAATGGTATTCTATCCTGTCTTTACTATCTATCTAGTGTGGTCTTTTTGCTGAGCTCTATATTCTGCCTGTGTGTGTCTTTTCCTCTCATATGTCCCAGTTAATATTTGTGGAGGGCTTGCTGCTCTTTTGGGGTTCTGTTCTGA
>JARQOC010000005.1:310064185-310081685 GCA_033576535.1 Allobates femoralis | reverse complement strand
TATCCATAGTATGACACCAGGTCAAAAAAGTAGGAGAGTGAAAACCCTAAATGGGTGGTTAAATGAGATTTAAAATGTTGTACTGTCCCTGCCTTCATACACTAAAAGCTAAGCTGGCCACTGCAATTTTAGTATTTTTAGACAACTTGTAAATGAATTAAATAGTAACTGTTCCTCAGCCCTCACCCTTTCCATGTGGGATGTCACATCACAAAGTCATGTTAAACTCTGTGCTGTAGCAGAGAACTGGAGTGTGTGGTTGGAGCATGGCTGCCAGTTCCATGTTCACGTACATGATGTGCTTGTTTTGTCTAGTGTATGAACAGTGGGCCTGGCAGGGTGTGGCTTTTGGCCCCACGCTTACCCTACATATCAGCCCTCTGATATGCTTGTTTCTATCTAGTGTATGAACAGGAGACGTGGCCAACCACCCCAGGCATGCCAAACATGCCAGCCCCCTGATATAATGTTTCTATCTAATGAATAAAAAGGGGCATGGCAGGTTGTGGCCCCTGGCCCTATATTCACCCTAAAGGCCAGCTCCCTGACATAATTGCTTCTATATAGTCAATAAACAGGGAGTGTGGTGGGGCGTGGCCATCAGCCTCATGATGACCCTATATGTCAGCCTCCTGATATACTGATATCCTTATTTTTATCTAGTGTATGAACAGGGGGCCTGGCAGGGCGTGGATGCTGGCCCCACACTCCCTACATAAAAGATCCTTGATATACTTCTTTCTATCTAGCGTGCGAACAGGGGAGATGGCCATTATACATCTGATCCATATTGGAACCGATTTTTTTTGTACACCCATACTTGAGTAGACGAGTCTCATCTGAAATATAGACAAGTCTAGAGCATTCTGTGATTTTTTTTTAAACAGACATTCGGTCTGTGAAATAAAAATAGTTATCTGAACATCCTTATTAAATAACATTGGTCCGTGTGCTATCACTTTTTTCACATTGCACATTTGAACAAAAATAAGGCCATGTAAACTTGGGTAGTTTTTTAAATTAGCCATATCATATTAGTCAGTATGATAATGTGACAAATAGTTGTAGACATGAGTGTTATTTAACCCAATAATGACCACGTGCTCTAAATTTACCTCACTTGGTCTTGGGCTTTAACCTCGAATCATTGGAAATTTGCAAGACAGTGTTAAAGATACTGCTTCTGTAAAAAAGGTTCAATTGACGGCTTTCAGACACAGCCAGGTAACCTGGAGAGAAGATAGAGCTCAGTGAGTACTAAGCAGCTTCCAATGTTTCTGCGAGACCAGGCAATCGCATGATCACCGTGTCTTCCCTGGCAACTCTGATTCAGCTTTTTTCTAATATAGCTGTGGATCCTATGGAAGAGTCTATTACAGTCAAAAAAAAGCAAAAGAAAATATTTTTTTTCCAAAGATCTTTTATCTGGGGGACAAACTATATGGAAAAATGTATACATGTTTAAAACATTTGCAACAGGTTAAAAAAAAGAGTATAAGAAAGTCACCTCGACATAAAATGTCAGATTTTGCCCATATATAGTATATTGCAATAGTGAGTACATCCCTTACATTTTTGTAAACATTGTTTTATATCTTTTCATGCAACAACACTGAATATATGACACACTGAATACAATGAAAACTAGTCAGTGTAAATCTACTTAAATAATTGTGCTGTCCCATCTGTCATCCACTTCCTCTATGTCCTCCTATCACCCGCTATCTACTTTGATGGGTGCGTAAATATGGCGCCCATATTGCCCGCTTGCGCAATAATGCTAGCAGTGCCGCAGTCGCACGGAAACATTGACACAAGCAACTTATGCTAGGAAGTCACCGCCGCATACAACATACACACAGATGACCCCAGACATCCCAACTACAGATGCCGAGCCATCACATCCGAATAAGTAACTGAGCATGTGTGTACCCGATGCGCATGCCCAGTTACTCAAGCTGCTGCCATCTTCCTGACCTATTATTTCCACAGCAACACCCTCCGCACATGAATTAGTAACTGGGCATGCGCACACCCGACACTATGCTTGGAAACATGGCACATGGGAGCCCAGAAAGACAGAAGGCAAACAAGTTATAGGAAGAATGTATACAGTTAGTGTGAAAGACCAAGAACTATATTAATTACATTTTTTGTTATTGCATGTAAAAAGTGAAACAAGTTTTGAGAGCATTTAAATCCGTAAATGGTGTTACCCATCAAATGTTTAAAGATGCTGCACTATCACTAGGATTATTAATAGATGACAGTGTGTGGAGAAGTACTATAATAGATGCCACCATTATTAACAGGCCTAAACAAATTCAGGAGATGCTTGCTTACATCTGTGTTTTTGGGGCACCCACAAATCCATTGGAGTTGTGGAATGATTTTTTAAAAGACTACTGTTACAGATACCACAAAAACACACAGAAGATTGCATCAATTGCGAAGACTACGCTATGAAAAAAGTGCTGCTAATCCATGGGACGTTTTTTGCTGATTTACCATGGCCTCCAAACAACAAAAGTCAGATTCAAGAGGACTACGATAAAGATTATGAGTTTGCGAAAGCTGCAGATATGAAGAAAACTTTCAATCAGAAATGCTTTCTCTTGTATTTGTGTTTTCGAGGACTACCAACCTTCTTGGTGGACTTAAAAGAGTTTGTGATTTTGTAAAGATGCAATAAAAAGTTAGGCTTCCAGACACCGTATATACTCGTGTATAAGCCGACCCGTGTATAAGCCGACCCCCCTACTTTTGCCCCAAAAATCTGAAAAAACCTATTGACTCGTGTATAAGCCGAGGGTGGACCCCAGCACAGGTATACAGCCCCCAGCAGTGTGGTATACAGGCCCACCCCAGTGGTATACTGGCCTCCCCAGTGATAGTATACAGCAGCCCCAGCAGCCCCAGTGGTAGTATACAGCAGCCCCAGTGGTAATATATAGCAGCCCCAGTGGTAGTATATAGCATCCCCAGCAGCCCCAGTGGTAGTATATAGCAGCCCCAGCAGCCCCAGTGGTAGTATACAGCAGCCCCAGCAGCCCCAGTGGTAGTATATAGCAGCCCCAGCAGCCCCAGTGGTAGTATATAGCAGCCCCAGCAGCCCCAGTGGTAGTATACAGCAGCCCCAGTGGTAGTATATAGCAGCCCCAGCAGCCCCAGTGGTAGTATATAGCAGCCCCAGTGGTAGTATTCAGCAGCCCCAGCAGCCCCAGTGGTAGTAAATAGCAGCCCCAGTGGTAGTATATAGCAGCCCCAGTGGTAGTATATAGCATCCCCAGCAGCCCCAGTGGTAGTATATAGCAGCCACAGCAGCCCCAGTGGTAGTATATAGCAGCCCCAGCGGTAGTATACAGCAGCCCCAGTAATCCAGGGCCCCCCCAGCCTTGCTCCGGTAACCTGTAAAGTAAAATATACTTATCACTGTCCCGCTGCCGTCCGCGCCCGCATCTGCGGTCATCCCGATCCTCCATCTTCATGCGTCTTCTTCCGACTTCCCGTGTTCGGCGCCGGCAATGACGTCATTGCCTGCCACTGGGGCTGCCGGGGCTGCCGTATTGACTCGCGTATAAGCCGAGGGGGGTACTTTTCAGCCCCATACGCGAGTATATACGGTAAATAGTGTTTGTTAAATAATTTAAAAAAATAGCATCAGGTGCCAGAATAAAACCAATAACTTGCAGATATCTGAAAATGTTCTCTGATTTTGATTAATGTTCTTTTTCATTTATCTTATTTATATTTTAATTATGTGCTTTAGAATATATTCAGTTTATGAAATAAGATTAAAATTCTGCTAATTTACTCATGTAAAGAAATTTTTACATAGGTAAACACAATGACCTTAACATTAAAGAAAATGTGTTTTTCTCTAATTTTGATCGCTACCCTATGTGTCTGTGTATCTATTATATAATCGCGAATCGGAAAAGCGCCCCTTCACGCGCACTTTCCGATGTCGTCATGTGGATACGAATTTAACATTGGGCGCGAAGCGCCCAATGCTGCGCGAGCAATGGCCGCGAGGCCATTGCGAGTCGCTGGCCCAGGGCGAGCAATGGCCGCGAAGCGGCCATTGCGAGCCGCTGGCCCAAAATCCATCCACAGCCCCGGCTACAACCTTAGCGATTTACCGCTCAGGTAGCGCGAGCAATGGCCGCGAGGCCATTGCGAGTCGCTGCCTGAGCCGCAATTCGCTCCCCGGGGACCATGGAGCCGAGGCGGCATTGCCGCCTCCGCTCCCCGCTACACACAATTCGCCACCCCCCCCCATGTCCGCACAGCCCGCCCCCATCAATGTCCCCACAGCCGACCCCCATGTCCGCACAGCCGACCCCCATGTCTGCACAGCCCACCCCCAGCAATGTCCGCACAGCTCACCCCCATGTCCGCACAGCCCGCCCACATCAATGTCCGCACAGCCCACCCCTGTCCGCACAGCCGACCCCCATGCCCGCACAGCCGACCCCCATGCCCGCACAGCCGACCCCCATGCCCGCACAGCCGACCCCCATGCCCGCACAGCCGACCCCCATGCCCGCACAGCCCACCCCCATGTCTGCACAGCCCGCCCCCATCAATGTCCACACAGCCCACCCCCATGTCCGCACAGCCGACCCCCATGCCCGCACAGCCCACCCCCATGTCCGCACAGCCCACCCCCATGTCCGCACAGCCCGCCCACATCAATGTCCGCACAGCCCACCCCCCTGTCCGCACAGCCGACCCCCATGCCCGCACAGCCGACCCCCATGCCCGCACAGCCGACCCCCATGCCCGCACAGCCGACCCCCATGCCCGCACAGCCGACCCCCATGCCCGCACAGCCCACCCCCATGCCCGCACAGCCGACCCCCATGCCCGCACAGCCGACCCCCATGCCCGCACAGCCGACCCCCATGCCCGCACAGCCCACCCCCATGCCCGCACAGCCGACCCCCATCAATGTCCGAAAAACCCCCCATGTCCGCACAGCTGACCCCCACATAATGTCCACACAGCCCCCCCCATGTCCTCACAGCCCACCCCCATGCCCGCACAGCCCACCCCCATGCCCGCACAGCCCGCCCCCATCAATGTCCGAAAAACCCCCCATGTCCGCACAGCCGACCCCCACTAATGTCCACACAGCCCCCCCCATGTCCGCACATACTTACATGTCTTCTTAGTCATCTGATCGTCCGTCCGGCCAGGCGTCCTCTTCGTCCGGCCAGGCGTCCTCTTCGTCCGGCCCCGGGGATCTTCTGTCTTCTTCCAGCTCCGACGTCCTCTTCTCTTCTCATTCAGGTATAATGGACGACAAATCCGCCATTGTATCTCAATGAGATATGAGCGGCTCTTCTGATTGGTCGCTGTGTACTGCCCTCAGCCAATCAGAAGAGCCCCTCATTGAGCTCGAATTCTGATTGGTCGGCGGCCAATCCGAAATCGGGCTCACTGCCCATAGACATGTATTAGCGGTGTGTCCGCGATTTTACGGCCGACAAATAGAACCAGGTGGCCGGCCATAAAATCGCCGACACACCGCTAATGTATGTCAATGGGAAAAATAGCGGACCTGAATGAGAACTGTCTCACTTAAAATAAATAATAAATTAAATAATAAATAAAATAATTTAAAAAGAATTAAAAAATAATAAAAAATAATAATAAAAAAATAATAAAAAATTAAATAAAAATAATAATAAAAAAATAAAATATATGCTAATCAGCTCAGCCATTTTGGCGGACCACAATGAGAACTCTGTCTCACTTAAAATAAATAATAAATTAAATAATAAATAAAATAATTTAAAAAGAATTAAAAAATAATAAAAAATAATAATAAAAAAATAATAAAAAATTAAATTAAAATAATAATAAAAAAAATAAATATATGCTAATCAGCTCAGCCCTTTTGGCGGACCACAATGAGAACTGTGTCTCACTTAAAATAAATAATAAATTAAATAATAAATAAAATAATTTAAAAAGAATTAAAAAATAATAAAAAATAATAATAAAAAAATAATAAAAAATTAAATAAAAATAATAATAAAAAAATAAATATATGCTAATCAGCTCAGCCCTTTTGGCGGACCACAATGAGAACTGTGTCTCACTTAAAATAAATAATAAATTAAATAATAAATAAAATAATTTAAAAAGAATTAAAAAATAATAAAAAATAATAATAAAAAAATAATAAAAAATTAAATTAAAATAATAATAAAAAAAATAAATATATGCTAATCAGCTCAGCCCTTTTGGCGGACCACAATGAGAACTGTGTCTCACTTAAAATAAATAATAAATTAAATAATAAATAAAATAATTTAAAAAGAATTAAAAAATAATAAAAAATAATAATAAAAAAATAATAAAAAATTAAATAAAAATAATAATAAAAAAATAAATATATGCTAATCAGCTCAGCCCTTTTGGCGGACCACAATGAGAACTGTGTCTCACTTAAAATAAATAATAAATTAAATAATAAATAAAAGAATTTAAAAAGAATTAAAAAATAATAAAAAATAATAATAAAAAAATAATAAAAAATTAAATAAAAATAATAATAAAAAAAATAAATATATGCTAATCAGCCCAGCCCTTTTAGCGGACCAGAAGGAGAACTGTGTCTCACTTAAAATAAATAATAAATTTTATAATAAAATTATTTAAAAATAATTAAAAAATTATAAAAAAAATAATTAAAAAAAAAATTAAAAATTATAAAATATTACAAAAAATAATAATTAAAAAAAAAATCTAATAATAATTATATTACTGCTAATAATAATGATATTAATGCTAATAATTATGCTATTAATGCTAATAATAATGCTAATAATGCTAATAATTATGCTATTAATGCTAATAATTATGCTATTAATGCTAATAATAATAAGATTAATGCTAATAATAAGCGGCCATTGCGAGCACTCAGCCCCAATAAGTATTGAACGCGCCCCAAAAAGTATTGGACCCCCCCCAAAAGTATTGGACCCCCCACCCAAAAGTATTAGACCCCCCAAAAAAAGTATTGCACCCCCAAAAAAAGTATGTGACCCCCCCAAAAAAAGTATGTGACCCCCCAAAAAAAGTATGTGACCCCCCCAAAAAAGTATGTGACCCCCAAAAAAAGTATGTGACCACCCAAAAAAAGTATGTGACCCTCCCAAAAAAAGTATGTGACCCCCAAAAAAAGTATGTGACCCCCCCAAAAAAGTATGTGACCCCCCCAAAAAAAGTATGTGACCACCCAAAAAAAGTATGTGACCCCCCCAAAAAAAGTATGTGACCCCCCAAAAAAAGTATGTGACCCCCCAAAAAAAGTATGTGACCCCCCCAAAAAAGTATGTGACCCCCCCAAAAAAAGTATGTGACCCCCCCAAAAAAGTATGTGACCCCCCCAAAAAAGTATGTGACCCCCCAAAAAACTATGTGACCTCCAAAAAAAAGTATTGGACCCCCCAAAAAAAGTATTGGACCCCCAAAAAAAGTATGTGACCCCCCAAAAAAGTATGTGACCCCCCAAAAAAGTATGTGACAAAACAAAAAAGTATGTGACCCCCCCAAAAAAGTATGTGACCCCCCCAAAAAAGTATGTGACCCCCCCAAAAAAGTATGTGACCCCCCAAAAAAAGTATGTGACCCCCAAAAAAGTATGTGACCCCCCCAAAAAAGTATGTGACCCCCCAAAAAAAGTATGTGACCCCCCCAAAAAAGTATGTGACCCCCCCAAAAAAAGTATGTGACCCCCCAAAAAAAGTATGTGACCCCCCCAAAAAAGTATGTGACCCCCCAAAAAACTATGTGACCTCCAAAAAAAAGTATTGGACCCCCCAAAAAAAGTATTGGACCCCCCAAAAAAAGTATGTGACCCCCCAAAAAAGTATGTGACCCCCCCAAAAAAGTATGTGACAAAACAAAAAAGTATGTGACCCCCCCAAAAAAGTATGTGACCCCCCCAAAAAAGTATGTGACCCCCCAAAAAAGTATGTGACCCCCCCCAAAAAAGTATGTGACCCCCCAAAAAAAGTATGTGACCCCCAAAAAAGTATGTGACCCCCCCAAAAAAGTATGTGACCCCCCCCAAAAAAGTATCTGACCCCCCAAAAAAAGTATGTGACCCCCCAAAAAAAGTATGTGACCCCCCAAAAAAAGTATGTGACCCCCCCAAAAAAAGTATGTGACCCCCCAAAAAAAGTATGTGACCCCCCCAAAAAAGTATGTGACCCCCCCCAAAAAAGTATGTGACCCCCCCAAAAAAAGTATGGGACCCCCCAAAAAAAGTATGGGACTCCCCAAAAACTATTCACACCCCCCCGAAAAGTCCTCACACCAGCTATAACTACTATAATCAAATTAATGCACATTCTAGAATCCCGATGCATTTGCATCGGGCTCACAGCTAGTATATATATAACAGACTTTTAATTTACCACTGATAAGTATTCACCGATCAGCATGTATTTTAGTGACACCAGTTGGTACAAGTAAATGAGTATAGGTCATAAGGATCAAGCGATTAAATTTAAACTGCTGACCTTAAAAAAACTTATACTCACCTCTGGTTCTGGCGTAGTTCCAGTGATGCGGGAACTCGCATTGCTACTGCCCACATGATTCTGTTATGGCATGTTCTGGCTTTTGACACCTAAGTAATTAACAGGAAGTGAGGGCTGCAGCTGATGCTCACTTCTTGTAGAGTAATCCTGTGACCAAAGGTTGGGTGAAGGTAGCCTGCGCTGTATTGTTGTGGGGCTCTCATGTCATAATAACATCACGTAGGCCCTAGAAATTGGAGTACCTGCATTGCTGGAATCTCACCAGCGCCGAAGGTGAGTATAGGCTTATTTATATTTATGGGAGTGCACCTGGGGAATGAGAAGGGGTTGTTCAAGTAGTGGACATCCCCTTTAATTTGATGCAATATCAATTCATTAGAGGAGAGTCAGGAAATTCCCAAGCATATTAGATAGTAGGCGGGCTTGGACAGGTCTTATCTGATGTATAGGGTGTCTCAAGTCTGAGAGCACCTACTCTACCTACCCCTCCACCTACTTTTATTGCCTTAATTTTAAATTTTGATCAATACTATGTTGGAAAATCTGATTAAAAATACAAAGCATTTAAAATAAGTAAAAAGCATTCTATTATCTTTAAAGGGAACCAACCACCCCAAATGACCCCTCCGACTGTTAATATGTGTCCCTACACCCAGCACACACATTTGGGGCAATCGTTTTTGCTAAAAAAACTGTTTAGTAGAAGCTAAGATATAGCTTTATGAAGTTTAATAAATTCAGACGAATGGGTGTTACCTAGCTTTGTCCTCGTGCCTGTCAGCCTCCTCCTCCCCCCTCCCTTCAGTGAAGCCCTTCTGTGCAAGCCGAAAATGAAAGGGGGCGGGGCTCTGGCATGCCGTGATTTAGCCCCGCCCCTTTCATGACGCGGCCAGGCTCTTAGAAGGTGAGAGGGGCGTGCATAATTTATCAGGCAGCAGCAGACAGGCAGGGCATTTTCGGCTTGCACAGAAGGGCTTCACTGAAGAGAGGGGGGAGAGGAGGCTGACAGGCACGAGGACAAAGCTAGGTAACACCCATTCGTCTGAATTTATTAAACTTCATAAAGCTATATCTTAGCTTCTACTAAATGATTGCCCCAAATGTGTGTGCTGGGTGTAGGGACACATATTAACAGTCCGGGGGGGTCATTTGGGGTGGTTGGTTCCCTTTAACTAATATATTTACCTTATTTTGTAAAAATAAAATTGTAATATAAAAGTTGTGATATGGTGACTGGCTGCATTATAAATAACCAGTAAATATCACAGTAAGGTTTATCTGGATCTTGCATTATCACATGGAGTTATTTCAAGCCTATATTATGTCTGCTGAAAAGGACCTAAGAGTGTCTGATTAAACACAGCTCTCCACCCATGGGTGTATCTCAGTGGATAAGATGGCATCAGTTTGACATGTGGTCAGTGTCTGCTGTAGGTAGCAGTCCTCCAGAGTGTGTCTCTGAGTGAGCTGAGATTAACTATACCTCCCACTGATTTAACCAGACTGGATACTGTGTATTGACATTTTATGTTGCCTGTAAAGTTGAAGGAAGCTTTATGTTTGTTTTGCACTGGGTAGTTTATGGAGAATTCATAAACCAGATGGACTATTTAAATGGAGTACCATCCTTTTTGCTACCTCGAGGAATGGCAAGCGAATGAGTACCCCTGTTAATACAGCGTGAAATGTCACAAAGGTATAATTTCAAGGAAAATGTGAAAAGATGCCATGCACTATCCATGGCAAACTTTTTTTTATCTACAATGTTTCAAAAGCATACAAATTTGAATATGCACAATCAATATTTAGGGCAATTGACATAATTTTCTCTGAGACCTCCTGAAATTATTGATGTATTCGTTGATTAAATAATTGATGTAATAATACAGATAACACCATTATGGTAAATATGAGCAGAAATAATATAATTTGCACCATTATGAAATTGACTTGACCTGAAGATGTCTTCTGTCTCATCAGATAGATATTGTTTAATATTAACAATGATCTGTTCCCATTATATAAGTAGAATGCAAGTTTTACATACAAAGGCTGTCACATCTTGGATAACAAAGACAATTTACAGATCAGTGTTTCTAATTATCATAAAATAATACCATGAATGTTCCAATATGTTGTATAACATCAAAGTCAAAATGCTGGAAATATGCGAAAACATTAATATTGCAGGTAAAACTTTGAAGACAAGGATAAGGAAAATTATGTGTACTGGATTTTCAAATTCACAATCAGCACTCCTTGAGTAACAGCTCCTGTTGCCTGTATTAAGCTAGGCAGATACTGGATATGGATTCCAAGGATGAAATATATAGAATTTGAAAATAACTTACAGTACATCAGTCAGTTTATCATGACTTGTCAAATAAAAAATGCAAGTTGTTCACTAGGTGTGTAACTATAATTTTACGCCATTAAGCAAACCCAGGAATTGATCACTCTCCTTTTTGACCATAAACTAAAGTCTATTATTACAAACAGCCACATTTTCTTGGTTTGTAACCAAATATTATACAATAAATTTATAGCTATCAGATTTTCATAGTGGAGCTAGCCACACAAAGTTTGTATGCTTTTTTATTCCCAGAAAACAGGATGAAAACGTTTCAAGAAGGTCCCTGTGACTCTTGGTTCTGTCAATTAAAATGTCTCCTACTGTTGCAGTTTTGCCCCAATTCATGGACCACCATGGCTAAACAGGGTCTTTAAAGGGGTTGTCCGGGCTTATTTTTTATTTCATATTTATATCTAGGCTGCAAAATGTTGACAATCTGCAATATACATGTTGTCAACATTTTGCAGGGTTTCCTAGATATAACACATTTACTGATGGCAGAGAGTGTCCAGGGGGTGTGATTGTGCATACTGGTCGTTTACACCTACTCTAGCACAATCACACCCCCTCCCCTATACCTAGTATGGCCAGCCACCCCCAGGCCATACATGCCCGCCCCTTGCCCACTAAACACTATGTAATGAAACCACCCCCAGGGCTCCTACAGGCCGCCCCAGCCCCTAAATCACCACCCACCCTCTGCAAAACAGCGGTCCCCAGTGCACTGATACAAGGTGCCGAAACCGCTGCTGTGAAAGCGATTCCGGCACACTGTGTCAGTGCAGCAGGGGACCCGCTGCATATCTGTGCCGCTCACCCGACATTGTCCTGTGCAGCCGGTCCCGGTCCGCCTTGGTCCCGGTCCGCCCTGGTCCCGGTCCGCCCTGGTCCCGGTCCGCCCTGGTCCCGGTCCGCCCTGGTCCCGGTCATCTGCAGGCGGGCTCTCCACACTGCAGCCGGGCTCCACACTGCAGCCGTATCTGTGCTGTGTGTGTGGAGCGGTGCCCGGCGCCTGATCTCCCCAGACCTCCAGTACAATAGAGCAGAGGCTGTGGAGCGGTCCTCTCTAAACCGCTCCACCAGCTCTATTGTACTGGAGGTCTGGGGAGATCAGGCGCCGGGCACCGCTCCACACACACAGCACAGATACGGCTGCAGTGTGGAGCCCGGCTGCAGTGTGGAGAGCCCGCCTGCAGATGACCGGGACCAGGGCGGACCGGGACCAGGGCGGACCGGGACCAGGGCGGACCGGGACCAGGGCGGACCGGGACCAGGGCGGACCGGGACCAAGGCGGACCGGGACGGCTGCACAGGACAATGTCGGGTGAGCGGCACAGATATGCAGCGGGTCCCCTGCTGCACTGACAGTGTGCCGGAATCGCTTTCACAGCAGCGGTTTCGGCACCTTGTATCAGTGCACTGGGGACCGCTGTTTTGCAGAGGGTGGGTGGTGATTTAGGGGCTGGGGCGGCCTGTTGGAGCCCTGGGGGTGGTTTCATTACATAGTGTTTAGTGGGCAAGGGGCGGGCATGTATGGCCTGGGGGTGGCTGGCCATACTAGGTATAGGGGAGGGGGTGTGATTGTGCTAGAGTAGGTGTAAACGACCAGTATGCACAATCACACCCCCTGGACACTCTCTGCCATCAGTAAATGTGTTATATCTAGGAAACCCTGCAAAATGTTGACAACATGTATATTGCAGATTGTCAACATTTTGCAGCCTAGATATAAATATGAAATAAAAAATAAGCCCGGACAACCCCTTTAAACGAGGCAAACACAAAGCCAAGCAGTTACCAAACTATAGTTGCATGTAAGGACTAGAGATGAACAGGTAAATATAAAATTTGCTTGTTTGTGTAGATTTTCCCAGGATATTAGAATGAAATGTTCCTTATTATGCTCTGAGGTCTCTTAAAATCCCAGAGGGTAATAAACTTAAGATGAAAAGAGTAAAAATACTCATACTCACCTTACCAATCACTTTTCTAACTGCTCCACTCCTCACTAGAGATGGGAAAACCTGCAGATGTTTGGGCTTGATGGATTAGGCTAGGGTTAGACTGCCGTTAATAGTTAATTTAAATGGCATGCGCTTAATACTTAGAATATTTTCCTGAAGCGCATATCGTTAAAGCTATGCGCTTCAGGAGAACGCTGCCATTGGTAACCCGATGTGTTCCATGGTTACCAGCCACACACAAAGCTGCTCAATTGTATCCCAAGCAGATTTGTGTGTGGCTGGTAACCATATAACACATCAGGTTACCAAGGGCATCGTTCTCCCGAAGCACATAGCTTTAACGCTATGCGCTTCTGGAAAATATTCTAAGTATTAAGCGCATGCTGTTAAAATCAGCTATTAATGGCAGTCTGACCCTAGGCTCTGACCAGACATTTTATTAAAGTCTGTGTTCAACACTGGACTTGAGCTGAATTTGAGCTTCAACCCTGAATTCAGACTTTACAGATATAAAATGGTGGCTAGGGGGGCTAGGGGCTGTAGAAGAAAACTAAACAGTGATTAGCAGCATTATACTTAATGAGGACCGCACGTTTGTGGTAACACTACTTCACTCCGCTCCGCTCCACTCATTAACCTCTGTGGTTACCCTGATTGGTAATGTCAGACCTCTATAAGGTCCACCCATTACCAATCATATAAAGACATAATTAAAATAAACATAAAAATTCTTTATTTGAAATAAAAATCACACAATAAAGTTATCTCATTCATGTTACTAAATGGTGAAAGACATAAAAACAAAACAACAATGACTGAATTGCTTATTTTTGTTCATTCTGCTATTCAGCAATCATTATATAAAGTAATCAAAAATGTTATGTGCCCAAAAATGGTAAAAAAGAAATCTTTAACTTGCTCCACGAAAAACAAGACCTCTCATGATTCTGTCAGCAAGCAATATAGAAAAATTTTAGGTCTTAAAATATGGCGTGCAAAAACATTTTTGTTAAAAAAAGAGTGTTTTTTAATCTGTATTAATAGGAAAACCTTCAAAGCAATATAACACTGGTATTTCAGTAATCACACTGATCCAAAAAATAAAGCCAATGGCCAGGATCACACATGGCATCCGTTTTTGCCTTGGATCCATTTTTGGGATCATTTTTGTAATTTTGTTTCTAAGTCCAAAAACACTTATGTGTTAACGGATGGTGCACTTAAGTTTAGTTGCGTTTTTCAAAAATGGTAATCTGGTTTTTCTTGGCTCAAAAAAACGCTGCATGCAGTGTTTTTGGGTGCAGGAAAAAAAATCATGTTTTTTTTAACATAGGGCCCCATGGGGAAGGCATGCGTTAACACATGGTACATATAGGCACCATGCGTTAACGCATATGCGTTTTAGGTGAAAAAATGACTAAGTCCAAAAAAACGGCCAAGAGCTCAGGAGACACTATTGGTACCCTAAATTTACCAGATCCAGTTTTCTAAAGCCTCAAAAAAGCAGATTGGTATGTGTGACCCTGGCCAATCACTTACTCAACACAGTGAATAGCATACAAAATAGATAAAAGTATTGACCTGCTGTTGACTTGTCCATTCTTCTTCTCAAAGATTGCAGTAAGGCTTGGCTCACATTTATTGGATGCCCTTTGCTGAGCAATTACACCTGGGTTTATGTGTAAATCTGTGAAATATGTGTTTCAGACAGAACTCCTTATATTGAGACAGATAGAGGCACTGTAGACTCTCTCTGACCTTTGATGCAATGGTGTCCATATTTTTATATGTGCATAAAAGAACAGTCAAGCATAGTTTTGTGCATTACTGAAAATAAGGACAGCGCTGAACAGAGGCCAGACACAGTCCAGAGTAACTCTGCTATCTCATAATAAATTAAATCAGATGTAGTGTTTTCATCTGACTCATGTTATTGGGAGGTTTAGATGGAAGCTTCGATACAAGCGCTTTATGTAGAGTATAGGTAAATTATTCCCAATAAAATCTTCAACTCAATCCACAAAAAAATAACAAGTCTCTATTTAAGTCTGTCATGTGAACGGAATTAAAGGGGTTTTCTATAATAAAACAAAGGCTTTGAAAACGCAAAATGGCTTCTCCTAAAATAAATCCTGCAAATTCTGTGCTCTAAAATTCGAATGCTTCCCTTTTTCTTTGCCCCTCAGTGTGCCTAAATCAGATTTAGGGTATGTGCACATGTTGGCGGGTTAGGGTCGGCAGCGGCTGTGCGGACCCGCCAGGAAGCTCTGCAGCCGTCCACCGGCTTCCTGGCGGGTATGTGCGGCTGGTGTCGGGCGGGTGCACAGCGGGTTAGCGGCGTTGGTTATGCAGCGGCTGGAAGCAGTACATGATTCTGCTTGCAGCCGCTGCATAACCGGCCGGTTTATTGAACATGCACATTCGTTGCTAACCCGCTGGGAACCCAGCGGGTTAGCAACAGATGAGCATGTGTAAACCGCCAGTGTGTGCACAGCGGGTGTCGGTTTCCATAGGTTTTAATGTTAATCCAAAAGCCGGTTTGGATTAACATAAATTTACATAAAACTTATGTAAACCGACCGGCGGTTTACACAGCTAAACCGACCCTAACCCGGCATGTGTGCACATACCCTAAAGATTCAACTGTATGGCATTTATGTAGAAAGGAGAACTTGCTTAAGTACCCTGTTACAAACGCTGTTTTTTTATCAGCACATGCTGTTTAATCATTATTTACTATAGCAGGTTATTTTACACGTTTGTTCAACATTTTTTTCGGAGGTTTAGTTGTTCGGTTGTGTGGACACACTCTTACAGATGTGTTCACTTTGTGCATTGGCTCAGTTGTAAGTATTTATTTAGTCTATTGTTATGCAAGATAAGGAGTGCCTCACCCCTTCCTTATTGAGCCAAGCACATATAATGCCTTCTACTAAGGTGCTTCCATATTGGACCCAGGCCTTTCTGCACCCTGCATCCATGAGGTCAGAGACATAGGAGCAGGTTTTCAATTAGATAGAATAGGGACCGTTCTGATATGGGTCACCTTGATGGCGGTAAAATGGCTTCTTACCTTTTTTACAAAAATAGTAATAACTTAGTACCTTGTTACCAACACTGTTTTTTATCAGCACATGCTTATTAGTTATTATTTATTATAGAAGGATATTTTTACACTTTTGTTAAACAGTTTTTTCAGAGGTTTAAGTGCTTAATGTAGAGTACCGTATATGTAAAATATTCCCAATTAAATCTAAATCCACAAAAAAAATCACAAGTCTCTATTTAGGTCTGTCATCTGTTAACGGAATTAAAGGGGTTTTCTATAATAAACCAAAGGCTTTGAAAATGTGAACTGACTTCCCCTAAAATAAATCCAGTGAATCAAAGACAGATTTGCAATTTTCACAAAGCAACATTTATTGCGGCTTGTTTCTGGAAAACACCAATAGATTCAAAATGGTCACTACAGCTGTAGACACCTGTAGATAAGATCCCAGAGGGTTGTAATTTCAAAAATGGGGTCACTTGAGGAGATATTCTGCTGTTATGACACTAAAGTGCTCTGTATATGGAGTCTGCAAAGTATTTTAAGAAAATCTATGGTCCAAGAGTCAAATAGCACTCCTTCCTTCCCAAGCCCTGCTTTGAGCTACACATATGTAGGGTACAACCATATGTAGGGTATTGCCATATTCAGCAGAAGTGGTGTGACAAATGGTGGTGCCCTTTTTACCCATTTTCCCATTGGAAAATGAAAAATCTGCAGCTAAAACTAACTTTTTGTGATATAAATGTAATTCTTTTTTTCTTCATGGCATAAAGATTTTTCACACAATTGTGGTATCAATAAAATCACTGCAATCTCTAGATGAATTCAGGTGTATAGTTTTTAAAATAAGGTCACATATGGGGAAGTTATGATGTTATGGCACCTCAGGGACCCTGCCAATCTGACATGACGCCGGCAAAACCATAACAGCAAAATCTGCAGTATAATATGGTGCTCCTTACCTTCTGAGTGTTGTATTGAGCCTGAAAAGTAGTTCACGATTACATCTAGAACATCGGCATCCTCAGAAGAGATTGCAAAACAAATTTATTTGTCCATTTTTTCCTGTTACCATTGTGAATATTAAAATTTGGGGGCCAAAGCAGCTGTTACTGCAGCATCCAAACATTGAATGAATGAGCTGCCAGCTCTGATCCAGTAAGTGGTGACTCCTGAGGTCACCCGAGGACAGGTTGCAGTGGCGTATCTAGGGGGGTACAGCCGGATCCTTTGCCCCGGGCGCAACTCAGAGGGGGCCGCCACAATTCCTCAGCCCTGTTACGGCAGCAGACAGTTCACCTGAGGGCTGCTCCTCCTCTCAGGCTTTATATGGTGGGCAGAGCACGTGACCTCTGGACCTGACAGACAGGGCCACCGGGCTATAGACAGGACCTAAGCATGATGGAAGCCAAGGAGCTCAATGTGGAGATGCCGGACAGCCAGCCCGGTTCCAGGAATGGCTACTGGGTGCAGATACTGCTCCACCACCCGCTGCAACTACGATACTGGCATGAAGTCAAGGAGCAGTGTGCCATGGCCGGGCCTGTCGTAAGAGAGACATGGGTATATG
>JARQOC010000005.1:310055154-310064085 GCA_033576535.1 Allobates femoralis | reverse complement strand
CTGGCTTCCGACCCCTCCACTCCACTGAAACAGCCCTGACCAAAGTCACAAATGACCTACTGACTGCCAAAAGCAAGCGCCACTACTCTGTTCTCCTCCTCCTCGACCTGTCCGCCGCCTTCGACACTGTTGACCACTCCCTTCTACTACAGATCCTGGAATCTCTTGGCATCACGGACTTTGCCATCTATTGGATATCCTCATACTTAACGGACTGCACCTTCAGCGTCACCCACTCCCACACATCCTCCTCGCCCTACCCCCTATCTGTCGGGGTCCCCCAGGGCTCGGTTCTTGGACCATTTCTGTTCTCAATCTACACTCTCGGTCTAGGGCAACTCATTGAGTCCCATGGCCTCCAATATCACCTCTATGCCGACGACACCCAAATCTACCTGTCTGGTCCTGACATCGCCTCCTTTCTATCCAAAATTCCACACTGCCTGTCCGCCATCTCATCCTTCTTCTCTGCTTGCTTCCTTAAGCTGAACATGGACAAAACCGAGTTCATAGTCTTCCCCCCAAGACGCTCCCCCTCACTACCTGACCTATCCATCGTCATCAACGACTGCTCTCTCTCTCCAGTCCCTCATGCCAAGTGCCTCGGGGTAATCCTTGACTCTTCTCTCTCCTTCAAGCCCCACATCCAGGCCCTCGCCACCTCCTGCCGACTCCAGCTCAAAAACATCTATAGGATTCGCACTTTCCTTGACCACGACACTGCTAAAACCCTTATTCACGCTCTCATCATCTCCCGCCTCGATTACTGCAACCTCCTGCTCACTGGCCTCCCCAATACATCCTTTGCACCTCTCCAAACTATCTTTAACTGGGCTGCCCGCCTAATCTATCTGTCTCCCCGCTACTCCCTGTTTCCCCCCTCTGCCAAGCCCTTCACTGGCTCCCTACTTCCCAGAGATCCCGGTTTAAAACATTAACCATGACATACAAAGCCATTCACAACCTGTCCCCTCCATACATCTCTGACATGGTCTCCCGATACCTACCCTCACGCAACCTGCGATCCTCCCAAGAGCTTCTCCTCTACTCCCCCCTCATCTCCTCTTCGCACAACTGCATGCAGGATTTCTCCCGTGCTTCACCTATACTCTGGAATTCTCTGCCCCAACACATCAGACATTCTCCTACCCTGGGAACCTTCAAAAGAAGCCCGAAGACCCACCTCTTCCGCCAAGCCTACCACCTGCAATAAGACCCGGTCCACCACACCGCCTCACGACTGGAATTTCCCCCTCCCACTGTATCCCCACCCGCCCCTCATAGACTGTGAGCCGTCGCGGACAGGATTTCTCCCCTCTTGTATCTGTACAACCGAATTGTCAACATTTATTGTTACTTGCATTGTTACTATGTTACTTGTCCTAGTCTGCCCTTTTAGCATGTAAAGCGCCATGGAATATAATGGCGCTATATAAATAAATAATAATAATAAAGATAATACATTTTTGATAAAGCACTAGGTTATATTAGTAATTTATTACAGTAATGGACCGGTGTGTATAAGGCTGGTTTCACACTATGGAATTTTAATTTCCGATGCTGTCCGATAAAAATCAGACAGCATCGGAACGATTCTGGCCTCCTTGAAGCCGTATGGGCATCGGACCGAATCGGATGTGCACTAAATGGCATCCGATTTGGTCCGATCCGATTCTGTCCGATTTTATTTTCGGTGCAAAAATCGGAGCATGCTCCGATTTTTGCACCGAAAATAAATTCAGACAAAATTGGATCAGACCAAATCGGATGCCATTTAGTGCACATTCGATTTGGTCCGATCAATTTAACATGGGGCCCTATGGAGCCGGGTCCGAGGAGACATCGGATGTGTCCTCGGACCCGATTTTACTGTGCTGATCATGCTCAGTACAGTAAAACTGCTCCAAACTGGGAGAGCAGGGGTTAAAAAAAAAAGAAAAAAGTATATGCTCACCTATCCCCGAGGCCCCCGCCGTCTCCCGCAGTCTCCTGCAGGCTCCCGCAGTCTCCCGGTGTCCTCGCACTGTCTGCAGAGGTCTTCTACTTCTGTACAGGACCTGCCGTGATGTCACAGTCACGTGACCGCAGGTTACCATGGTGTAACCTGCGGTCACGTGACTGTGACATCACGGCAGGTCCTGTACAGATGAAGAAGACCTCTGCAGACAGCGCAAGGACAACAGGAGCCTGCAGGAGACGGCGGGATACGGCGGGGGCCTCGGGGATAGGTGAGCATATACTATTTTTTTTCAGCACGGAGGCTACGATTTTATGCCGGAATCGGATGCCTTTTTGGCATCCGATTCCAGGCATCAGAAGGGAGCCGATGTTGTCCGAATTTGTCGGACAGCATCTGCTCCCTTCAAAATCGTAGTGTGAAGGTAGCCTAAGTGTTTGCATGTGGGTTGCACTGGTTTAAGTACAGAGCTGTGCTGGACTGACAGATTGACCATCTGTTGTTACTGACACATGCCTGTGCTAGTGATCCCCGATCAGTTCTTTTGGACTGTTTGGGTTTGTCTTCCAGTTACAACCGATAGTGTGTCTTAGGTGCTTTCTTAGTTTAAATATATGCCCCAAAAGCGAATTTATATAATGGTTATAGATGTTAAAATAGAAAGTGGGCAAATATCGCCAGCCGGCCAATAACAAAGATGGCGGCAGATAATGTGCACGCGCACATGCGCGATGACGTTATGACGTCAAAAGATGCTGCGCATTCCTGTGCATGCGCAGTATAACCCGGAAGACGGCCCAAATGCATATTTTTAATTATGCACACAGCGGCCACAAAGTGGTAATTAGCACATGATAATCCAGTACTGTATTAACAGTCTTTGATAGACTGTATTTAAAAGCACTATATATGCACTTTATGGTTATTTAACAATGTGACACCAGAACAGAAGCAGATGTGATCGCACCCTTATAAAATGATCGAGAATTGTAATATAGTACAGCTACGATCAGAGCAGTAAAAGGTGAAGTCCCATAAAAGACTAAGTAAAAAAGTAAGAAAAAAATTTAAAACATTAAAAAAAGCAGAAAATAAAGAACAAACAAAAAATATTCCAATAAATAGTTATACAGTGGGGAAAAAAGTATTTAGTCAGCCACCAATTGTGCAAGCTCTCCCATTTAAAAAGATGAGAGAGGCCTGTAATTGACATCATAGATAGACCTCAACTATGAGACAAAATGAGAAAACTATCCTGAAAATCACATTGTCTGATTAAAAGAATTTTTTTCAAATTTTGGTGGAAAATAAGTACCGTATATACTCACGTATAAGCCAAGTTTTTCAGCCCAAAAATTGGGCTGAAAAGTCCACCCTCGGCTTATATGCGAGTCACTGTATACTGTATACACTGTATACAGTGTATACAGTATACAGCAGCCCCCCACATATCAGTATACAGGCCCCCCCCTTGTGCAGCAATCCTGAAAAGGAAAACATTATCATACTTATCCCGCTGCCGCTGTCCCGCTGCCGCCGCCGTCATCGCGCTCCTCCGTCTTCATCCGTCTTCTTCCGTGACTTCATTGTCTGCGCACCAGAGGAGGAAGCCGGAAGACGCTGGATGAAGACGGAGGAGCGCGATGAAGGCGGCGGCAGCGGGATAGCGGCAGCGGGATAAGTATGATAATGTTTTCCTTTTCAGCATTGCTGCACAAGGGGGGGGGGGCCTGTATACTGATATGGGGGGGAGCTGCTGTATATTCCTCTGGGGCTGCTGTATACTACCTCTGGGGCTGCTGTATACTACCTCTGGGGCTGCTGTATACTACCACTGGGGCTGCTGTATATACCTCTGGGGCTGCTGCTGTATACTACCACTGGGGCTGCTGTATATACCTCTGGGGCTGCTGTATACTACCACTGGGGCTGCTGTATATACCTCTGGGGATGCTGTATACTACCACTGGGGCTGCTGTTGTATATACCACTGGGGCTGCTGCTGTATACTACCACTGGGGAGGCTGCTGTATACCACACTGCTGGGGGCTGTATACCTGTGCTGGGGTCCACCCTCGGCTTATACACGAGTCAATAGGTTTTCCCAGGTTTTGGGGGCAAAAGTAGGGGGGTCGGCTTATACACGAGTATATACGGTATTTGGTCAATAACAAAAGTTCACCTCAATACTTGTTATATATTATTTGTTGGCAATGATAAAGGTCAAACGTTTACTGTAAGTCTTCCCAAGCTTGGCACATACTTTTGCTGGTATGTTGGCCCATTTGTCCATGCAGATCTCCTCTAGAGCAGTGATGTTTTGGGCCTGTCACTTGCAAACACGAAATTTCAAATCCCTCCAAAAGTTTTCTATAGGGTTAGTTCTAGAGATTGGCTAGGCCACTCAAGGACCTTTAAATGCTTCTTACAAAGCCCCTCCTTCATTTCCCCACCATGTGCCCAAACAGTGTTTTTTTTCACCACATATGGGGTATCAGAGAAATTGCACAAGAAAGTTTGTGGTACAATACCACCTGTTGCTCTTGTGAAAATGAAAATATGAGATTAAATGAACATTTTTGTTTAAAAAAATTTAACTTTTTTTATTTTCATGGCTCAATGTTTTAAAATTCTGTGAAGCACCACACATCTAGACAAATTCCTTGGGGGGTCTACTTTTCAAAATAGGGTCATTTCAGGGGCTTTCCAAATGGACATGGAGTTCGCTAACAATTCCAGCCAATTTGCAATTTAAAAAGTCAAATTGCACTCCTTCCCTTCCTTAGCTTTGCTGTGCACCCAAACAATGGTTTTCCACAACATAAGAAATTGAAAGTGAAATTCTTAGGAGGTTTTGGGGTCCATTTTATCCTGTTGCCCAGTGAAAATGTAAAAAAATGAGGCTAAAAGAACATTTTTGAAAAAAAAAATTTTTTTTTTCATTTTCACAGCTCAACATTAAAAAATTCTGTGAAGCACCTGGGGGTTCAAAGTGCTCACCACACATCTAGATAAATTCCTGTGAGGGTCAAATTTCCAAAATGGGGTCACCTGTTGAGGTGCATCAGGAGCTCTCTGCATGCAACACGGTGTCATCAAACAATTCCAGGCAGTTTGCTATTCAAAAAGTCAAATAGCGCTCCTTTCCTTCCGAGCCTTGCTGTGTGCCCAAACAGTGGTTTTCCATCACATAGGGAGTATCAGCATAGTCAAAAGAAATTGTCCAATGACATTTGTGGTCCATTAAATGATTACATACGCCACATAATGGGTATCAGCATATTCAATTCAAATTGCCCAACAAACTGTATGGTGCAATTTCTCCTGTTACTCTTTGGAAAATGCAATATTTGACACTAATACATTTTTTTGTTGGTGAAAGTAACATTTTTATTTTTTCCTTCCGCATTGCTTTAGTTCCTGTGAAGCACCTGAAGGGTTATTAAATTTCTTGAATTTAGATTTAAGTAGTTTGAGGGGTGCAGTTTTTGGAATGGTTTCCCCTTTGGGTGTTTTATGTCATGTAGGCCCCTCAAAGTCACTTAAAATGTGAAGTGGCCCCTAAAAAATGGTTTTGTAAATGTTGTGGTAAAAATAAAAAATTGCTGAAAAACTTTCAACCCTTCTAACTTTCTAACAAAAAAAATATTTAAAAAATTGTGCTGATGTAACGTAGACACGTGGGAAATGTTCTTTATTACCTATTTTATGTAATATAAATCTGAGGCTTAAGGTTATAAGAAGTTAAAGGTATAGGAAATCGTAACATTTTAAAAAATGCTTGCCAAATTTCCAATTTTTTCACAAAAAAAACACAAATAAATAGAGTGCAAAATTTACCACTATCTTAAAGTCCAATATGTCATAAAAATCAGTTGCTGATCACTGGGATCCGTTGAAGTATTCCAGAGTTATAACTTCATAAAGTGACATTGGTCAGAATTGCAAAAAATAACATGGTCATTAAGGTAAAAACAGGTTGGGTGGTAAACGGGTTAATTATAGAGCAGGCAAAGTTTAAACGTATAAGCCAGCTATCAATCCACTATCATAGGGGTAAGCAGTTAAGCTGTGAAGCCATAGTTTCACAAATATAATAATATAATATTATAATATAATAATAATAATAATATAATAATATAATAATAATATTAAAGAGGACCTATATCTCACTTGACATGTCAACTTTAGTAATTACTTGTTTTCCATATGAAATTAGATTTCTAAAGCATCTTTTTGTCAAACATTGTGCTGTTTAATTCTTCCTAAAAAAGTATGATATCTTGACAATGATTCCCTCTGCATCGAGGCATGTTTGTGTACACCTTGACACTAGCTAATCAGTTTTGATGGAATGATACTTTGCAAGGTATCAACCTATTAAAAGGTCTAATGGTAACACCAAGTAGTCAATTTATTTATACATTTCCAAGAGGATTAATAGAGGCATAGCACAGTGTAAGCATTCATATTATCTAATAATAATAATAATAATAATAAAAAATCTTTATTTATATAGCACCAACATATTCCGCAGCGCTTTATAATACAGTGGGTAATAGATGTAAATACACAGTATAATACAGTAAGAAAATACACAGTATAATACAGTAATTCCAGTAGAGAAAGAATACAGTACAATAATAGGAAATAATACAATAAGCATAGAATCAATGTAAAAAATACAATACAATAGATAAAGCAAAAATAAAGGTCACCCTGCTCAAAAGAGATTACAATCTACACCAAGATAGGGGTTACACAGAGTACAGGGGCTTATTACACTGATGGACCAGGCATCTTGAGGAAATGGGGGATAGAAATAAAGTTACCTGAATGGCCACCAGACAGTCTGTGTAGACCTTTTGGGCTTGGTGGAGTTTGAAGAAGAGTTATGTCGAGAGAGATAGTGAATGGGCTATGTAGAGTACAAAGGAATTTTGTTAGGGAGCATGATAGGCCGCCTTGAAAAGATATGTTTTTAGTGAGTGTCTGAAGCCATGCAAGTTGTGGATGGTCCTGATTTCTTGGGGTAGAGCATTCCAGAGAATTGGTGCAACTCAGAAGTCTTGGAGTCGGGAGTGGGATGATCGGATTAGTGCAGATGTTAGTCGAAGGTCATTTGTAGAACGTAGAGAATGAGTGGGGTGATAGACAGAGATGAGGGAAGAGATGTAGGGGGGTGCTGCATTGTGAAGAGCTTTATGGGTGAGAACAAGCAATTTGAACTTTATCCTGTAGTGTATAGGCAGCCAGTGCAATGACTGGCACAGAGTGGAGGCATCTGAGTAACGATTGGCCAGGTAGGTGATCCTGGCTACTGCATTAAGGATGGACTGTAGAGGGGAAAGTTTAGAGAGGGGGAGGCCAATTAATAGAGAATTGCAGTAATCAAGGCATGAGTGGATTAGGGCACCGGTAAGGGTTTTAGTTGTTTCCATGGTGAGAAAGGGGCGGACTCTAGAGATGTTCTTCAGGTGTAAGGGGCAAGAGCGGATGAGAGATTGTATATAAGAGTTGAAGGAGAGATCGGTGTCAAACATGACACCCAGACAGCGAGCCTGCTTCCTAGGTGTTATCGTGGTACCGCACACTGAAAGAGAGATGTCAGATTTAGGGAGGTTACTGGAGGGCGGGAGCAAAAGAAGTTCAGTTTTGGAAAGGTTGAGTTTTAAATAGAGAGCCAACTTGATGTTGGAAACTGCAGCTAGACAGTCATTGATGTTCTTTAAAACCGCAAGGATAAGATCAGGGGCTGAAGTGTATAATTGTGTGTTGTCAGCATAGAGATGGTACTGGAAGCCAAATCTGCTGATGGTGTGTCCAATCAGGGCCGTGTAGAGAGAGAAGAGAAGAGATCCAAGGACTGAACCCTGAGGGACCCTAATAGTGAGAGGAAGAGGGGGGGAAGTAGAGGCAGCAAATGATACACTGAAAGAGCAGTCAGAAAGATAGGAAGAGAGCCAGGAGAGAGCAGTGTCTTTTATACCAATGGAGTGCAACATAGAGAATAGGAGATGGTGGTCAGCATTGTCAAAAGCTGCAGATAGATCAAGAAGAATAAGCAGAGAGTGTCTAATATATAGAGAGAGAGTTTAATTTATACTTACCTAAAATTGTCCGTCATACACTTCCATCCGGACATTCTCAAATCCCACAATCCACCGCGCCGCACCAGAAGTATGCTGACCACCATATTGGAATACCCAAGTGATGGGTATTCCAATATGGCACCCAGTGATGGAACCAGGGCCTTGCGTAGCACCACCAGTGAGACACCGCCAGGTGTTGTGGTTTCATTAAGGAGGAATTCTGGTTGTGAGCTCCCTCCGGTGGTTGTTGCTGGTAATGCAGCTGGCTGTGTGTTGGAGAGTTCTACAGCTGATCTTGATGATTGGCAGTCAGGTTCAGATTGGAGCATATAGTGGTTTGAAGCTGATCAGTTCTTGCCAGTTGTGAATGTTCCCGGAGGTGTCCACACCTTTTCCTGGTTTCTCCTTGTTTGCTGAAATCCTTGCAAACTAAGTGAATGTTTTTTGTTACTTTGTGGCGCACATGTTTTGTGCTTGTGGATCTGTTTTCAGTTTGTCTTGTTCTGAGTTGTGGGTTTGAAATTTAGTCTGCATATCTGTTTACCTGCTCTCAGTTAGGAAGTTTTCTTACTGGACAGAAATTGCTATTCACTGTTATCTGCTATTTCCAGTGTTGTTGGTATTGGTACTTGTATATTCTTGTTTGTTTCACAGAAGTCCTGCAGATATAGAGGGCAGCAAGTCTTAGTGGACTCTGGGCAATTTTTGACACTATCTGCTGTTGGAGATTGTTTTTTATAGTATTTTAATACTGACCACAATGGTATTCTATCCTGTCTTTACTATCTATCTAGTGTGGTCTTTTTGCTGAGCTCTATATTCTGCCTGTGTGTGTCTTTTCCTCTCATATGTCCCAGTTAATATTTGTGGAGGGCTTGCTGC
>JARQOC010000005.1:310032654-310050154 GCA_033576535.1 Allobates femoralis | reverse complement strand
AGTTGACATTGCAAAGTCTTATTTTATCCATAGTATGACACCAGGTCAAAAAAGTAGGAGAGTGAAAACCCTAAATGGGTGGTTAAATGAGATTTAAAATGTTGTACTGTCCCTGCCTTCATACAGTAAAAAGCTAAGCTGGCCACTGCAATTTTAGTATTTTTAGACAACTTGTAAATTAATTAAATAGTAACTGTTTCTCAGCCCTCACCCCTTCCATGTGGGATGTCACATCACAAAGTCATGTTAAACTCTGTGCTGTAGCAGAGAACTGGAGTGTGTGGTTGGAGCATGGCTGCCAGCTCCATGTTCACGTACATGATGTGCTTGTTTCTGTCTAGTGTATGAACTGTGGGCCTGGCAGGGTGTGGCTTTTGGCCCCACACTTACCCTACATATCAGCCCTCTGATAAGCTTGTTTCTATCTAGTGTATGAACAGGAGACGTGGCCAACCACCCCAGGCATGCCAAACATGCCAGCCCCCTGATAAAAAAACTTATACTCACCTCTGGTTCTGGCGTAGTTCCAGTGATGCGGGAACTCGCATTGCTACTGCCCACATGATTCTGTTATGGCATGTTAGCCCCAAGATCAATTCTCTTTTCTGGCTTTTGACACCTAAGTAATTAACAGGAAGTGAGGGCTGCAGCTGATGCTCACTTCTTGTAGAGTAATCCTGTGACCAAAGGTTGGGTGAAGGTAGCCTGCGCTGTATTGTTGTGGGGCTCTCATGTCATAATAACATCATGTAGGCCCTAGAAATTGGAGTACCTGCATTGCTGGAATCTCACCAGCGCCGAAGGTGAGTATAGGCTTATTTATATTTATGGTAGTGCACCTGGGGAATGAGAAGGGGTTGTTCAAGTAGTGGACATCCCCTTTAATTTGATGCAATATCAATTCATTAGAGGAGAGACATTAAATTCCCAAGCATATTAGATAGTAGGCGGGCTTGGACAGGTCTTATCTGATGTATAGGGTGTCTCAAGTCTGAGAGCACCTACTCTACCCACCCCCTCCACCTACTTTTATTGCCTTAATTTTAAATTTTGATCAACACTATGTTGGAAAATCTGATTAAAAATACAAAGCATTTAAAATAAGTAAAAAGCATTCTATTCTCTTTAACTAATATATTTACCTTATTTTGTAAAAATAAAATTGTAATATAAAAGGTGTGATATGGTGACTGGCTGCATTATAAATAACCAGTAAGGTTTATCTGGATCTTGCATTATCACATGGAGTTATTTCAAGCCTATATTATGTCTGCTGAAAAGGACCTAAGAGTGTCTGATTAAACACAGCTCTCCACCCATGGGTGTATCTCAGTGGATAAGATGGCATCAGTTTGACATGTGGTCAGTGTCTGCTGTAGGTATCAGTCCTCCAGAGTGTGGCTCTGAGTGAGCTGAGATTAACTATACCTCCCACTGATTTAAACAGACTGGATACTGTGTATTGACATTTTATGTTGCCTGTAAAGTTGAAGGAAGCTTTATGTTTCTTTTGCACTGGGTAGTTTATGGAGAATTCATAAACCAGATGAACTATTTAAATGGAGTACCATCCTTTTTGCTACCTCGAGGAATGGCAAGCGAATGAGTACCCCTGTTAATACAGCATTACCTGTCACAAAGGTATAATTTCAAGGAAAATGTGAAAAGATGCCATGCACTATCTATGGCAAACTTTTTTTTATCTACAATGTTTCAAAAGCATACAAATTTGAATATGCACAATCAATATTTAGGGCAATTGACATAATTTCTCCTGAGACCTCCTGAAATTATTGATGTATTCGTTGATTAAATGATTGATGTAATAATACAGATAACACCATTATGGTAAATATGAGCAGAAATAATATAATTTGCACCATTATGAAATTGACTTGACCTGAAGATGTCTTCTGTCTCATCAGATAGTTATTGTTTAATATTAACAATGATCTGTTCCCATTATATAAGTAGAATGCAAGTTTTACATACAAAGGCTGTCACATCTTGGATAACAAAGACAATTTACAGATCAGTGTTTCTAATTATCATAAAATAATACCATGAATGTTCCAATATGTTGTATAACATCAAAGTCAAAATGCTGGAAATATGCGAAAACATTAATATTGCAGATATAACTTTGAAGACAAGGATAAGGAAAATGATGTGTACTGGATTTTCAAATTCACAATCAGCACTCCTTGAGTAACAGCTCCTGTTGCCTGTATTAAGCTAGGCAGATACTGGATATGAATTCCAAGGATGAAATATATAGAATTTGAAAATAACTTACAGTACATCAGTCAGTTTATCATGACTTGTCAAATAAAAAATGCAAGTTGTTCACTAGGTGTGTAACTATAATTTTACGCCATTAAGCAAACCCAGGAATTGATCACTCTCCTTTTTGACCATAAACTAAAGTCTATTATTACAAACAGCCACATTTTCTTGGTTTGTAACCAAATATTATACAATAAATTTATAGCTATCAGATTTTCATAGTGGAGCTAGCCACACAAAGTTTGTATGCTTTTTTATTCCCAGAAAACAGGATGAAAACGTTTCAAGAAGGTCCCTGTGACTCTTGGTTCTGTCAATTGAAATGTCTCCTACTGTTGCAGTTTTGCCCGAATTCATGGACCACCATGGCTAAACAGGGTCTTTAAACGAGGCAAACACAAAGCCAAGCAGTTACCAAACTATAGTTGCATGTAAGGACTAGAGATGAACAGGTAAAAATAAAATTTGCTTGTTTGTGTAGATTTTCCCAGGATATTAGAATGAAATGTTCCTTATTATGCTCTGAGGTCTCTTAAAATCCCAGAGGGTAATAAACTTAAGATGAAAAGAGTAAAAATACTCATACTCACCTTACCAATCACTTTTCTAACTGCTCCACTCCTCACTAGAGATGGGAAAACCTGCAGATGTTTGGGCTTGATGGATTAGGCTAGGGTTAGACTGCCGTTAATAGTTAATTTAAATGGCATGCGCTTAATACTTAGAATATTTTCCTGAAGCGCATATCGTTAAAGCTATGCGCTTCAGGAGAACGCTGCCATTGGTAACCCGATGTGTTCCATGGTTACCAGCCACACACAAAGCTGCTCAATTGTATTCCAAGCAGATTTGTGTGTGGCTGGTAACCATATAACACATCAGGTTACCAAGGGCATCGTTCTCCCGAAGCACATAGCTTTAACGCTATGCGCTTCTGGAAAATATTCTAAGTATTAAGCGCATGCTGTTAAAATCAGCTATTAACGGCAGT
This sequence comes from Allobates femoralis, assembly GCA_033576535.1. NCBI lineage: Eukaryota > Metazoa > Chordata > Amphibia > Anura > Aromobatidae > Allobates > Allobates femoralis. The sequence continues at coordinate 310,046,877 of JARQOC010000005.1, read as the reverse complement.
CTGACCCTAGGCTCTGACCAGACATTTTATTAAAGTCTGTGTTCAACACTGGACTTGAGCTGAATTTGAGCTTCAACCCTGAATTCAGACTTTACAGATATAAAATGGTGGCTAGGGGGGCTAGGGGCTGTAGAAGAAAACTAAACAGTGATTAGCAGCATTATACTTAATGAGGACCGCACGTTTGTGGTAACACTACTTCACTCGCTCCGCTCCACTCATTAACCTCTTTGGTTACCCTGATTGGTAATGTCAGACCTCTATAAGGTCCACCCATTACCAATCATATAAAGACATAATTAAAATAAACATAAAAATTCTTTATTTGAAATAAAAATCACACAATAAAGTTATCTCATTCATGTTACTAAATGGTGAAAGACATAAAAACAAAACAACAATGACTGAATTGCTTATTTTTGTTCATTCTGCTATTCAGCAATCATTATATAAAGTAATCAAAAATGTTATGTGCCCAAAAATGGTAAAAAAGAAATCTTTAACTTGCTCCACGAAAAACAAGACCTCTCATGATTCTGTCAGCAAGCAATATAGAAAAATTTTAGGTCTTAAAATATGGCGTGCAAAAACATTTTTGTTAAAAAAAGAGTGTTTTTTAATCTGTATTAATAGGAAAACCTTCAAAGCAATATAACACTGGTATTTCAGTAATCACACTGATCCAAAAAATAAAGCCAATGGCCAGGATCACACATGGCATCCGTTTTTGCCTTGGATCCATTTTTGGGATCATTTTTGTAATTTTGTTTCTAAGTCCAAAAACACTTATGTGTTAACGGATGGTGCACTTAAGTTTAGTTGCGTTTTTCAAAAATGGTAATCTGGTTTTTCTTGGCTCAAAAAAACGCTGCATGCAGTGTTTTTGGGTGCAGGAAAAAAAATCATGCTTTTTTTAACATAGGGCCCCATGGGGAAGGCATGCGTTAACACATGGTACATATAGGCACCATGCGTTAACGCATATGCGTTTTAGGTGAAAAAATGACTAAGTCCAAAAAAAACGGCCAAGAGCTCAGGAGACACTATTGGTACCCTAAATTTACCAGATCCAGCTTTCTAAAGCCTCAAAAAAGCGGATTGGTATGTGTGACCCTGGCCAATCACTTACTCAACACAGTGAATAGCATACAAAATAGATAAAAGTATTGACCTGCTGTTGACTTGTCCATTCTTCTTCTCAAAGATTGCAGTAAGGCTTGGCTCACATTTATTGGATGCCCTTTGCTGAGCAATTACACCTGGGTTTATGTGTAAATCTGTGAAATATGTGTTTCAGACAGAACTCCTTATATTGAGACAGATAGAGGCACTGTAGACTCTCTCTGACCTTTGATGCAATGGTGTCCATATTTTTATATGTGCATAAAAGAACAGTCAAGCATAGTTTTGTGCATTACTGAAAATAAGGACAGCGCTGAACAGAGGCCAGACACAGTCCAGAGTAACTCTGCTATCTCATAATAAATTAAATCAGATGTAGTGTTTTCATCTGACTCATGTTATTGGGAGGTTTAGATGGAAGCTTCGATACAAGCGCTTTATGTAGAGTATAGGTAAATTATTCCCAATAAAATCTTCAACTCAATCCACAAAAAAATAACAAGTCTCTATTTAAGTCTGTCATGTTAACGGAATTAAAGGGGTTTTCTATAATAAAACAAAGGCTTTGAAAACGCAAAATGGCTTCTCCTAAAATAAATCCTGCAAATTCTGTGCTCTAAAATTCGAATGCTTCCCTTTTTCTTTGCCCCTCAGTGTGCCTAAATCAGATTTAGGGTATTATTATTATTATTATTATTTATTTATATAGCGCCATTAGGTTCCATGGCGCTTTACATGAGGTTGAGGGAGACAAGAACAAGTACACTAAATCTAGGCGATCAGGACGTACAGGTACAGGAGGGGCAGGGACCCTGTCCGCGAGGGCTCACAGTCTATGAGGGGTGGGTTAGGATACATGTGCACATGTTGGCGGGTTAGGGTCGGCGGCGGCTGTGCGGACCCGCCAGGAAGCTCTGCAGCCGTCCACCGGCTTCCTGGCGGGTATGTGCGGCTGGTGTCAGGCGGGTGCACAGCGGGTTAGCGGCATCGGTTATGCAGCGGCTGGAAGCAGTACATGATTCTGCTTGCAGCCGCTGCATAACCGGCCGGTTTAATGAACATGCACATTCGTTGCTAACCCGCTGGGAACCCAGCGGGTTAGCAACAGATGAGCATGTGTAAACCGCCAGTGTGTGCACAGCGGGTGTCGGTTTCCATAGGTTTTAATGTTAATCCAAAAGCCGGTTTGGATTAACATAAATTTACATAAAACTTATGTAAACCGACCGGCGGTTTACACAGCTAAACCGACCCTAACCCGGCATGTGTGCACATACCCTAAAGATTCAACTGTATGGCATTTATGTAGAAAGGAGAACTTGCTTAAGTACCCTGTTACAAACGCTGTTTTTTTATCAGCACATGCTGTTTAATCATTATTTACTATAGCAGGTTATTTTACACGTTTGTTCAACATTTTTTTCGGAGGTTTAGTTGTTCGGTTGTGTGGACACGCTCTTACAGATGTGTTCACTTTGTGCATTGGCTCAGTTGTAAGTATTTATTTAGTCTATTGTTATGCAAGATAAGGAGTGCCTCACCCCTTCCTTATTGAGCCAAGCACATATAATGCCTTCTACTGAGGTGCTTCCATATTGGACCCAGGCCTTTCTGCACCCTGCATCCATGAGGTCAGAGACATAGGAGCAGGTTTTCAATTAGATAGAATAGGGACCGTTCTGATATGGGTCACCTTGATGGCGGTAAAATGGCTTCTTACCTTTTTTACAAAAATAGTAATAACTTAGTACCTTGTTACCAACACTGTTTTTTATCAGCACATGCTTATTAGTTATTATTTATTATAGCAGGATATTTTTACACTTTTGTTAAACAGTTTTTTCAGAGGTTTAAGTGCTTAATGTAGAGTATATGTAAAATATTCCCAATTAAATCTAAATCCACAAAAAAAATCACAAGTCTCTATTTAGGTCTGTCATCTGTTAACGGAATTAAAGGGGTTTTCTATAATAAACCAAAGGCTTTGAAAATGTGAACTGACTTCCCCTAAAATAAATCCAGTGAATCAAAGACAGATTTGCAATTTTCACAAAGCAACATTTATTGCGGCTTGTTTCTGGAAAACACCAATAGATTTAAAATGGTCACTACAGCTGTAGACACCTGTAGATAAGATCCCAGAGGGTTGTAATTTCAAAAATGGGGTCACTTGAGGGGATATTCTGCTGTTATGACACTAAAGTGCTCTGTATATGGAGTCTGCAAAGTATTTTAAGAAAATCTATGGTCCAAGAGTCAAATAGCACTCCTTCCCTCCCAAGCCCTGCTTTGAGCTACACATATGTAGGGTACAACCATATGTAGGGTATTGCCATATTCAGCAGAAGTGGTGTGACAAATGGTGGTGCCCTTTTTACCCATTTTCCCATTGGAAAATGAAAAATCTGCAGCTAAAACTAACTTTTTGTGATATAAATGTAATTCTTTTTTTCTTCATGGCATAAAGATTTTTCACACAATTGTGGTATCAATAAAATCACTGCAACCTCTAGATGAATTCAGGTGTATAGTTTTTAAAATAAGGTCACATATGGGGAAGTTATGATGTTATGGCACCTCAGGGACCCTGCCAATCTGACATGACGCCGGCAAAACCATAACAGCAAAATCTGCAGTATAATATGGTGCTCCTTACCTTCTGAGTGTTGTATTGAGCCTGAAAAGTAGTTCACGATTACATCTAGAACATCGGCATCCTCAGAAGAGATTGCAAAACAAATTTATTTGTCCATTTTTTCCTGTTACCATTGTGAATATTAAAATTTGGGGGCCAAAGCAACTGTTACTGCAGCATCCAAACATTGAATGAATGAGCTGCCAGCTCTGATCCAGTAAGTGGTGACTCCTGAGGTCACCCGAGGACAGGTTGCAGTGGCGTATCTAGGGGGGTACAGCCGGATCCTTTGCCCCGGGCGCAACTCAGAGGGGGCCGCCACAACTCCTCAGCCCTGTTACGGCAGCAGACAGTTCACCTGAGGGCTGCTCCTCCTCTCAGGCTTTATATGGTGGGCAGAGCACGTGACCTCTGGACCTGACAGACAGGGCCACCGGGCTATAGACAGGACCTAAGCATGATGGAAGCCAAGGAGCTCAATGTGGAGATGCCGGACAGCCAGCCCGGTTCCAGGAATGGCTACTGGGTGCAGCTACTGCTCCACCACCCGCTGCAACTGCGATACTGGCATGAAGTCAAGGAGCAGTGTGCCATGGCCGGGCCTGTCGTAAGAGAGACATGGGTATATGGATATAGTTATATATCATAGAGAACCGACATGGGTTTATGGACATAGTTATATATGTGTATAGAGAACCGTCATGGGTATATGGATATAGTTATATATGTGTATAGAGAACCGACATGGGTATATGGATATAGTAGGGGGGCGCCAAAATAAATCTTTGCCCTGGGTGCCAGAAAACCTAGTTAAACCGCTGACAGGTTGGGTGAGCATGTTACCAACTGGTTAGCGGCCACCATGATTACCTGAAAGATGACCTCAGGTGACCTCAGTGAATTACATTCATTCAATGTTCTGAATTGCTGTGCCAACGTGATTTTTTTAATTGAAAATTTGGTGCAGATTTTGGGGCAGGAAAAAGAAATATGGATTACATGTGGAGACAAAAAAAGGAGACAAAAATGCACAGCATTACACAAATTAGAGAAACATCACATGATTTTTCTAGCAGTGCCATTACTTTTGTCCACCCCCTTTTTTATGTTTGGTGTGGAATTAGATCCAATTTGGCTTTAGGACAATTCTTTTTGTGTTTTTTCATTGAAGACAAATTAAATGAAGATAATAAAACCAAAGAATTTGTGATTGTAATCATTTTCAGGAAGAAACTGAGTATTATCTGACAGAATTGCAGGGGTGTCAATACTTTTGACCACAACTGTAGTCTTTGGGGATGACTGTCACACTGCACATTGGAGTGGTTGACGTAGCACCAATGTTTAGTGCCATGTTCAACTAGGAACCCATACTTCTTATCTTGTCAGAATGCCACCACCTTGCTTTGGGTGCATTAGTCGAGCAAGTCATTAGCCTTAGGCCCACGCCATGCAGCCAGTCCCAGGCAATTGCATCTGCATGTCGAATCTCCTCAGCAAATTACACAGTAGGACGGGTTGGCTGAAGCCAGGTTGAATATTTGCTTGGAGTGAGTATGGGCCCCTACAAGGCTATTGCCCCAGTTGAATGCCTCCAGTGGTGGTGATGGTGATCCACACAGTTGGGAAACAGTGCCTTCTAGGTGCTCCTCTTCCTCGGGCTCCCCATAAAGGTTCTGGTCATGCTCCTGGTGGTATTGGGAAATGTGATCCAGTAGTGACTGTGAGTGCAAACTTGCTGCAGCTGGAATCTAGCCAGACATGCTGCCAGATCATGTCATGGCATGTGGTGATCCCAGTCCCAGATGCTATAGGGTAGAAACTCACTGCTGGAACTCACCCCTCAGGTCTATGGTTTGCTTCAGAGCCCAGGATTGGATCCGCACTTCACTACAGATCAGGCCAAAACTGGGAAGTGCGGTGGAGTTCCAGCTCACATACAGTTGTGGCCAAAAGTATTGACACCCCTGCAATTCTGTCAGATAATACTCAGTTTCTTCCTGAACGTGATTGCAATCACAAATTCTATGGTATTATTATCTTCATTTAATTTGTCTTGAATGAAAAAACACAAAAGAGAATGAAGCAAAAAGCGAAACATTTCGTAATTTTACGCAAAACTCCAAAAATGGGCCAGACAAAAGTATTGGCACCCTCAGCCTAATACTTGGTTGCACAACCTTTAGCCAAAATAACTGCGATCAACCGCTTCCGGTAACCATCAATGAGTTTCTTACAATGCTCTGCTGGAATTTTAGACCATTCTTCTATGGCAAACTGCTCCAGGTCCCAGATATTTGAAGGATGCCTTCTCCAAACTGCAATTTTTAGATCTCTCCACAGGTTTTTTATGGGATTCAGGTCTGGACTCATTGCTGACCACCTTAGAAGTCTCCAGTGCTTTCTCTCAAACCATTTTCTAGTGCTTTTTTAAGTGTGTTTTGGGTCATTGTCCTGCTGGAAGACCCATGACCTCTGAGGGAGACCCAGCTTTCTCACACTGGGCCCTACATTATGCTGCAAAATTAGTTGGTATTCTTCAGACTTCATAATGCCATGCACACGGTCAAGCAGTCCAGTGCCAGAGGCAACAAAGCAACCCCAAAACATCAGGGAACCTCCGCCATGTTTGACTGTAGGGACCGTGTTCTTTTCTTTGAATGCCTCTTTTTTTCTCCTGTAAACTCTATGTTGATGCCTTTGCCCAAAAAGCTTTACTTTTGTCTCATCTGACCAGAGAACATTCTTCCAAAACGTTTTAGGCTTTCTCAGGTAAGTTTTGGCAAACTCCAGCCTGGCTTTTTTATGTCTCGGGGTAAGAAGTGGGGTCTTCCTGGGTATCCTACCATACAGTCCCTTTTCATTCAGACGCCGACGGATAGTACGGGTCGACACTGTTATACCCTCAGACTGCAGGGCAGCTTGAACTTGTTTGGATGTTAATCGAGGTTCTTCATCCACCATCCACACAATCTTGCGTTGAAATCTCTCATCAATTTTTCTTTTCCGTCCCCATCTAGGGAGGTTAGCCACAGTGCCATGGGCTTTAAACTTCTTGATGACATTGCGCACGGTAGACACAGGAACATTCAGGTCTTTGGAGATGGACTTGTAGCCTTGAGATTGCTCATGCTTCCTCACAATTTGGTTTCTCAAGTCCTCAGACAGTTCTTTGGTCTTCTTTCTTTTCTCCATGCTCAATGTGGTTCACACAAGGACACAGGACAGAGGTTGAGTCAACTTTAATCCATGTCAACTGGCTGTAAGTGAGATTTAGGTATTGCCAACACCTGTTAGGTGCCACAGGTAAGTTACCGGTGCTGTTAATTACACAAATTAGAGAAGCATTACATGATTTTTCTAACAGTGCCAATACTTTTGACCACCCCCTTTTTTATGTTTGGGGTGGAATTATATCCAATTTGGCTTTAGTACAATTCTTTTTGTGTTTTTTCATTGAAGACAAATTAAATGAAGATAATAATATCAAAGAATTTGTGACTGCAATCATTTTCAGGAAGAAACTTAGTATTATCTGACAGAATTGCAGGGGTGTCAATACTTCTGGCCACAACTGTATGTCTCCATCTCCTCTTGAAAGCTTGCTTTACTCTTTCTTATCATCTTTTTAGTTAGCCAGTAAAAGATATTAACGACTGAGGATTCTCAGATTCTAATATTTTTCTATCTACTTGCTAACACGGTGCAATCATATTTGTACTATGTACACACATGGAAGAGATCTGTCATTATATTGGATTGAGCCAGCACTTCAAATTAGTTTTTTTCAGAACAACTGTAGCGTTTTAAAGCAAAACATACATGTCTGCAATGGTACAGGTAGGCCTGTGGTTTGGCCAGCATAAATCTAGTGACAAGTTCCCTTTAAACCCACAGACAATTCCAAGATCTATTGACAGGGATGTAATATATATGGGCTGCTTGAGTATATTTTAGCAGAAAGAACAGCAACACTTTTGTAGCCATTCATTTATCATTTTGTCACTAGTCAGCATGCAAATTTACATTCTCAGATTGACTAACGGCATAGTTCAGGAAATAACAAATTATCTCTGTAGCATAGAAAATTTGGTAGTTTTATTGACCCTTGTGAAGATGAAATAATTAGCAGACTATGATAAATGTAGTGTGATAACTGATTGCAAGGTATCACAGCTTGTAAAGATCTAATTTTACTTTGCAAATTGATTTTAAAACCAAATGACCCATTTTTATTTAATGACAGTTTAAAAGTGGTTTTTAAAAACACTCAATTAACAGCGGCTTTAGGATTGCTCAATATAATGGACAGTACAGGAAACAAGCTGCTCATTTCAATGAGGATGGTTTTCAAGCTTCATCCCCTAGAGAAAATAAAGTGAGAAGCCATCTTATTCGAGGTTTCCTTCCAATTTTAGATCCATACAACTTTGTGCTCATTACTATGTGATATAAAAGGAAGAAAGGATGAACGTTCAACAATCAGGCACACAATCCGAACTTCTAACTCTGTTTACAATGAATTGAGCTTGATTAAAAACAAATATTGAAATAATTAAAAAATAATTCCCTGCACACTGCTTAAGTGACTGTAGCTTACCAGCCTTGACTCAAGACCCATTTTTATATGGTTTTTGCTGAAACCAAAGAAGCAATTTCACCCTCTTTCAGAACATTATGCAAATCTGGTCATTAGTATGTACTGTCAAGCATTGTCTTACTAGAGTGATCTGCTTAAATTGTTTAGGCTCTATCCAAATTACAAAACTGATTTGAAAATCTTCATGTACAATGGCTGATTGTATACAACTCATGGAACTGAACAATAAATATTGAAAGATGTTTAATTAATTGACATAGGTGATTGAGTGATTGAAGCTGCATAATTCATTTGTTTTACAGACACTTAATGAAAATAAAAATATTTTTCTGACTATAAGAAAAGGTCTATCATCTTCTAGTTAATAACTTGACATATATGGTCTTGCTTCCGATGATAACTAATAAAGCTTCTTCCATGTGAAGAAAAAATGAGCGGCACTCACCGGCTTAAATGTCTGTACTCCACACTCCCTCCCCTCACCATGCCATGCCATGCCATGCCTGTAACCCGGCTGGATCAATAAACTGAAGACATTTAAACCGTGAGTGCCGCTCATTTTTTCTTCACATGGAAAATGTTTAATGAATCTTTTTAAAAAGCGTGCAACATCGGTAAGGAGTGTCTGCACCGGGTCCACACTGGATCTATATACGTGCAGCAGATTGAAGTGGGAACCGCAGTGCCCAGTGCTTTCCTCTATTTTGAGAACTAATAAAGCTTCTGTTTGTCACAGGTATGACTTTTAAGGTGAGTTGTCAACACAGCCGATGTACTGTAGATCTATATATTAAATTTCCCAAGACTGCTACATATTTAATCTACAAATTTCCACATTCAAAAGACAATTAATTCTCATGACCTATAGACTTTATTCAAGTTTTCAAGGAGAGAATAGAAACTTTTATTAATATCTTCCATTATAGCTTTAGCTCATAACAGAATAGCCATGATATCCTCGTTTGCCATCTTCAGTGCTGTAGACTAACATGAGGTTCTACAACATTGGAAAGAAAAACTTTATCCACAAGATATGCCATAAATGTCTGACAGATGCAGGCACTTACTGATGTGCTGCCAATAACATGATATTGGATATCAAAATGGAGAGACAAAAAGTGCAAATAAGGTCTTATCTGTGCTCGCCTGGTAGGGTTGAGTGTTGACAACCACTTATTAAGCTGAAAGGCTGCTTAAACCCGCAATATGAAAAACATCAGAGTTTGGAATAAAAAGTTTTTATCCTGCGATGCAGGTGGACAAATAATGAGAAAGAGTCAGAAATCCCAAAATGCAGGTTATGGTTCTACGCGTTTCGAACTATCAAACTTTTTCATCAAGACAAACCATAGTAATCTGAATGCTGTGGTTTGTCCTGATGAAGTGTAACACTACGAAATGCAATAAACCGAATTATGAATTTCTGATTCTTTGTAATCTTTTGCCCACTAGCACCACAAGTTTAACCCTTTTGATTCCAATCTTTCATGAATAACATGATATTCTATGGGCACAGAAAGATCGTATTATGTGCATAAAATGTTTGTTGGCTTGTTCAATAGACATTTAGTGATTTGTATCAACTCATCCTTAGGAATCACTAGATTGCAGTTATTTTTTTTAGTTCCCTTTTCCAAAATTCATAATTGTTTTAGTTTTTCACCAGCATAGTGGAGTGAAGATATTTTTTGCAGGAAATAACAATACTTTTACATGAAAAAAATATCTTGTACAACTTTTGAATACATATATATATATATATATATATATATATACAGAGAGAGAGAGAGAGCATATAACTATATATATACTACTGTATATATAGCATAGAGCGTATAGCATATAACATATGCAGCACATAACAAGACAATATAACAAAAGCATATAAAAGACGTTGATATAAAAGTGATATAAAAATATGAAATTAATATAAAAAATGTAATTCAACTTTATTCTACGGTTCATTAAAAGTATGGCAATGTGTAATTTACAAAGTGTTGTGTTTTTCTACTTTTACACAAATAAAATATTTGTTTTGATGTATTTAAAGGTACACAACACTCTTTTGCATCAATGGAGATGAATGAATGCCTGTTTTTGCAGGACTAGCTTTGATTTTCATCGCTACCCGTTAAAACGTATTCATTTCTACTTTTAAATCTGTTCTTGAAAAGGTGGAATGATCTCAATAAGTCAATATTAGTACTGTTTTTATTTTGTTTTAATAATCCAAGATGAATCAAAACTGTATTTTGAAAAAACAAAAGACAATTTTTGACTTTACACTTTTGTTAACGACATTCATTAGTCCCATTTATTAGTTGAACATGACATGGCTTAGATACTCCTTACTCTTGTAGCAATATGCATGTGTGGGAGTGTTCGCCCAAATGATAACCCTTGCCTAAAAGGATTATTTTTATGGCAACTATTAGGACCTTTGTTAGACCACCTGTTCCTATGTAATCCATTAATAGAACAAGGTCATGTTTCAGGGGCACTAAAGGACTGACAGACAGAGTCTCCTTTCTCTTTAACACTCTTTAGATGCCAAAGAGGCTAATGACTGTTGTGTAGGGTGGCACAGGGTCGTAATCGTAAGCTAAGGATTGACTTCAGATGCCCTGGTATACTACAGGAAAAATGTGCTTCAGGCTGGGTTTGTGAGCTACTGTGGTGCAGGTCATACCTTTCAGCAGGCTGCACACACAGTTGTTTTCTTTGGTAGGCCAGGACCAGACTACAGTGAAATCTGACATAGAGACCAACAGTTCTTATTAAACAACTGTCTGTTACTTAACAGTTTACTCAGTTCTTCAAGCACAATGTCATATGTGTGATAGCAGACTTATATCTTAAGCACTCTTTCTCTTTCACAGTATCCCATCAGGTAAAGTTCTAGTTCCAACTGTGTTGCTGATGACCGTTATGTATTTGGGCTCACCAATATAACCTAGGCCAACACAACAGCACAGTCTCTAATGGTCAACTGTCCTCTCAGTGGGTCCACGACGTCTTCTTTTAAATAGCAGGGGATTGGCAGGATTGAAGTAGAAGGCTCCCAGATGCTTCCAGGTGGAGGTCATTTTTCCTTGTAGGATCGGTGGTTAGGGGATATGGTGAAGAGCCTTAGGCTAGCAGTCACCAGAAGGAGTCTCGCCCAGGAGAGCTGAAAACTGTTACTCACAAATTGTGATGATCCATAACTTTACGGCTAGGGGATGCTATGGCTCCTTCAAGCAGGCCATTAGAGGGTAGTTCTCTAATGCTACAGTCATTTCACAGGATCATGCTATCTCACTCTGGTCTCAACACTGAAGTTGCCATAAGTTACCAACTACTTGTGACTTTCATGGCCTATCTGACCTGCATGTCTGTACTAGTCAGTCATTGATTCCTAGTGGTTTTTGGAATGCCATAGCTGCCTTTACCAAGGAAATTTAGTATTTGACTTGTATTCATCTGTGTTTGGTCCTAAAATTCTCAGTGTCCTTTTCAGCTTGAGCTCCTGAAGCTTCCAGTACCAAACAGATGTAATGCACTCTGTGCACAGCTCACACTGAATAGCCTCGCAGGGTTCAAACAATGTGTTCTGCTCTATCTTCCTTGCAAGTGAATACATGACCAGGTCCTTACTGAAAACAAGCCAGCTGAATATAATCAAGACCATCATTGCTAGGATTTAACCTAGTACTTCCTGGCTTAGTTATAACATATATGAACAGATTTGAAAGTTTGCATGGTCTTAGAGACATAATTAAGGTGGATCCGGAGGGGGTGAGAGAATATGAAGAAAAGTAAGTCCAGAGTCCTGGGATCCAAGCGGGTCAGGCACTATTTGCAGTCTCTTTCGACTCCAGGGCTCAATTTGGCGACCTCGGGTTTTGTTGTGGGATTCTCTCTCTTTTGGACCATGGTCTCTTTTGTCTTTGTGCAATTGCTGATAGTTCTCTTGCCTTTCTTTTTTTTGTCTTGCTTTGCTTTTTATTTCTATTCAGGTGTTTTCACTTCCTCTTTTGGTGACTCTGTCACATCTTGGGCTGGACTATTTAAACTCACTATGCACATACCTTCTTTGCTGGCTATATTCCAAGATTGATGACTATTTAGAGTCCGAATTCCTCAGCTAAGGATTCTCTTGTTGAATTCTCTATATTGTCTCTGTGGTTTGTTTGTGTGTTTCCCTTACCAGCATCCTTCCCATTCTGTTATGTTTGGGGTTTGGGAGGTTTCAACATATAATGTTAGCCTTTTGATTTATTTCCATTTTGCTCCATCTTCCCTGTTTGACTGTGTGAACACATTCTTAGCATTGTGCCTTACCCTCTGCTTGTGTGTTGTTATTTGTTACACTTTGTTTATATTTGGAGGGTGCAACGAAGGACACTCAGAGTTAGGTGACGCTAAGTTGAGGTGCTATTGCAAAATCTATATATTGTTGTGTGTATTACGCAATAGTGCTGCATAAATGTGCAATGACTAAAGCCCCAGTCACACATAACGAGATCATTAGCGAGATCATTGTAACTGTGACGTTACAGTGATCTCTTCAGTGATGTCGCTATGTGTGACATGTAGCAGCGATCAGGCCCCTGCTGTGAGATCGCTGATCGCTACAAAGGGCTCAGGACCATTTTTTGGTCACTGGTCTCCCGCTAGTCAGCATGCATCTCTGCGTGTGACAGCAAGAGACCAGCGATCAGTGATCTCACAGGGCTGGTAACCATGGTATACACTGGGTATCTAGGCAGCGCACACTGCCTGGATACCCGGTGTTTATCATGGTTACCAGCATCCTCCCGCTTACAGGCAGTGCTAAGCTGCCTGTAAGCAGGGAGGAAGCTGGTAACTATGATAAACAGCGGGTATCTAAGCAGCGCGTGCTGCTTAGATACCCGATGTTTATCATAGTTACCAGCATCCTCCCTGCTTAGCTCAGCCTGTAAGCAGGGAGGAAGCTGGTAACTATGATAAACACCGGGTATCCAAGCAGCGTGCGCTGCTTAGATACCCGGTGTTTATCATAGTTACCAGCTTCCTCCCTGCTTACAGGCTGAGCTAAGCAGGGAGGACGCTGGTAACATTGCTTCCAGCAATGTGGGAGGTGGCTCCCAGTTCCCTAGTCGCTGGGGAGATCTCCCTGTTTGACAGCTCCCCAGCGACCAGGTAACGATGCTCCAGCGATCCCGGCAGGTCATTATCGCTGTCGGGATCGCTGGAGCGTCGTTGTGTGTGACAGGGCCTTTAGTCTCACAGAGCCAGAGCAGTAGTGAAGAAGTGGGTGGCATGTAGATGTCTGAATGTATACATTTGCTGTAGGATGTTAAAATCTAGGCATTGTAATTACTACCATTAGAGGTTGTTACCCCAAATCTGTTATTAGTGTGATAACCCACTGAAAAGCAGAAAAGGTAAAACAAAGACATAAACTAGTGATTTAACTTTGATTAATTTTTTTTAGACAACAGAAACAACACCATACACACCAGACTGTTCCCCAGAAAATCTGTTGTGAATGCATATTATATTTAATGTAAACTGAAAAGGTAAGAGTTTATTCATTGAAGTCCAAATATTTCTTTTGGATCAGTCGGGATATTAATATTAAAGGAGGAAGCTATCTGTGTTTGTTCTGTGACTGGCTGATAGCTTTAAATTCTTTTTAATAGAGGTCAGAGGACAAAACTTGTATGAGCCAAAAACCTGCTAACTACAATGTGACAGCTAATTAAAAAGAGAATAACAACAGGCTTCTTAGCATGTATTTTGTGTAAAAACTATATAATTGCTTTGGACACTCTATAAACCACTCTACCTTCCAACAAACTTCAAGACAAGGAATGTATCAAGGGTTTTTGGAGATCGA